>DWJQ01000478.1:0-14205 GCA_018248915.1 Hesperia meskei straton | reverse complement strand
AGCGACGGAAACAGCAATAGAACTTGCTGGGCAATATTGCAGAAATATCGATCGCTCAGCGATCCTCCGGCAACCTAAAAAACAATATCGGCCATACCAAACATGTGTGGCTATATGGCTGGGATATTGCTGCAATATTGCTTAGTCTGGCTGGTATTGCCAGCAATGTTGCCAGCCACTGTGTTGCAGCCACAAATTGCCGAAAAACATTGCCCGTTTAGAAGCACCTTTATAATTTAATGAATTTGTAAATGTGAAATATGGGTTTTGTGTTGCCTGAAATAAATGAATTAATCTTATTAGTACTTGAATATTGAAGGTTATTTAAGGATAAATCAAAACTACCCTTCAGGTGTCGCTCAATTTTATATGGGTTAGATGACAAGCATAAGTTTACAAACAGAAATAAATCATTATAACAGGAATAATCAAAAGAATCAAAATCGTTTTACCAAGTAAAATTCTATGAGATAACACACAAACTAACAGAATTGAATTGAGAGCCTTCTTTTTTTGAATTCGGTTAAAAAAACGCGTTTTGATCGGTGAATCCCTAACGTTCAGTCGAGATGCCACAGACAGACATATGTAGATACACAGACACGTGAAACTTACAATACCTACCCCTCTATTTGTCTCAGGTGTTAATTAAATGAAGAAAAGTGTAACAACTTTTAATTAGTCAAGTAAATTGTTAATTTGAATGAAAATACTTGCTTTTGTCTTATTCTCTTGGCAATGACTACATGTTATCGCTTTAGTCGGTACAAAGATAAGATTCGAAAAAAGTCCTTAGCGCTTAGATCGTGGAGTCGATAATCGAGTGTGGAGGAAACTTTAATCAGCTGATTGCGAGAACTTTTATGGCGTTGTAAAGATCAGTTTGTGCAATTCCATGTTTTAGCGTAGAACTATTGTTATGAGATAAAATAAAACGCTTTAGACGATACTTAGCTTAGCTTTAAACCCACTAATGGCCCACTACTGAGCACGGGTCTCTCCTCAATACTGAGGAGGCCTAGAGCATATTCCACCACGCTGCTCCAATGCGGGTTGGTGGAGGGGTTAGTGGCCAACCCAGTTTTGAAAGTTTTCAAGCTGCCCGAAGGCCTCCGACATGGCTTAACGACTGCTATCAATCGACAACAACCGGGACCGACGGCTTTACGTGCCCTCCGAAGCACAGAAGCGCTGAAGAAATTTTTGCCACTAGCGGTCACCCATCCGACTACCGACCGCGCCTTCTGTTGCATCAGTAAACCATGTCATATCTTAACTTGACCGCTGAGGCACTCGCTGGTTATTAGTATTGTGTTTAATATATCGATGTATTTAATATATCGATATAGAGTTCCTCCAGCGGATTTGGACTAAATATTGTAAATGACGCCACCTTAAAATGCTATTGATAACGTTACCGACGTACTCCAAACAACTTGGCATAATATAGAAAAATAATTTTACTCCCGGAATATTTTAAACTCGACGTGTGGAGATAAAGCGAAAAATTTTACATTCTCAAAAGACGGCGAGCGTCCTTCCTTGATCACCCTTTGTTCGCGTACCCTAATGAAAATGCTCATCAACAGACATTGTTTCTAGAATAAAGAACCTGTCTAACCTATTCAATCACCTGTTACGACAAATTAAAAAGTTGATATTGCTCTATTAAGACATATTGGCTAATAAACTATTTGATTGATATACTTATTGCGCCAGTTGACCCTGGGCCATTGACAGGCTGGGTGGGAGGTGTATTTGTACACATCCAACGCAAAGTAGACAAATATTGATAAGTCATTTTTTTTAAATGTACTTAAGATGTTATGACCTACCTTTAATTAAAACTCAATGCGCTATGATTATGATAATGTTATGTTTTATCTAAAACTCAAAATGTGCTAATATTGTCTACATAATTTCCTTCATAGATAAAGTGTTAAGATAACCGCAGACTTCGACCGATAGGGCGCGATTACGAAGGTTGTTACGACCCGCCTATCATATCTGGTTGCGTAAATTTATTAATTTGGCCCGCTGCTATCGGACAATGAATGAGAGCTACTATAATTAGAAAGGGCATACGAGTGTCAAAACCGAGCCCATTACAAGTGTGTCAATGAACAATCAAATAACAAACACAAGAAAGTTAATAATAACAGATCTGTTTTTTGTGATTGACATAATCAATAATGGTTTTCTTAATATTCGTATTGAGAATAAGAAGCAGACAAGGAACCGGATAGTCTAGTGCACTTTAAGTTTAAGAATTAAACTCATATTCCTTGATTCAACGATATCTAGAACAAAACAATGTTATCTCCACGTTAAAGTAAATTTCTAGCAAGAGAGTAAAATTTACAATTTCAAAGCGGGGAAATTCTAAAGCGACAATCTCTATAATGTCATGTTAAGAATTGAAATGTAACGAAGCGAGGAATTACATGCTGTCATAGCTAACACATTGAAAAGGCCGGTAATAAAGCTAAGTGACAATTTCAAAACAGGAGAGAGTCAATTGAGAGCGGCGAGCGGCGTCATGAATAATGAAGGTTAGGTTGTCCAGGTCACAAGTGTTATTCATAATGACACGCGGGCAGCTTTCCACTGATACATGATACCTAGATCGCGTAGATAGTTTGGCTTGCGAGTAATTAACGCCGACTGAAGACAAATTTCTAAGCGGAAGATCCTGGTTTGCAAGTAGTGCAATGAAATTTAATGCCTTTATGCGTACGGACATAATTATGAGAAATTGTAGCTAGCTGCCCTGAACTAAGTCTACTATACTAATTGGATAACATTTACTATGCAAGTTACGATAAGTTAAGAGCCTTAAAAGTTTATTTAAGCATTAGAAGAATATAGATACTAAAATTTAAATATTGTCAGTAGGTACGTTGCAAAATTTTAGAAGTAAAAACTGATGATTAACGAATGATCTTACTATATCCAGACAAAGTTAATGAAACCCAAACAGAAACTGATACGATACTTTGTCGAATATAATGGTCAATTTTAAATTATAAACAAGTTCGTTACTCACCATAGCTTGCTCGATCTTGTTGTCGATGGCCACGGCGCTTGTGCCCGATGCGCTGTAACAAAAGAAAAATGTTAATTAGTTACATTAAAATAATGGAATAATAAGGTCAATTCTTTGTCTATGTTCCATACAAAATACTAAATCTATCGCTACACATAGTACACAAACGATTTGATTCTGTATTATGTCGCAAAAATTTCCAAAACAATTTATTTATCTTGAAATTCTTAAGTTGCAAAGTGTTTGTTTGTACTCGTAGTTACATAGAACCTGAAGCCGTATGTTTATATAGAAACGACGAGCAAACCAAAGTTTATATAGAGCGACTACAGCAAGCGTAAACCTTGTCAATTTAACCGTAGTTTCTAGTAGCATCTCTGGCACAGGGCCAACATCTTTAGTTCAAATCGTCACATCAACACAAGGTAAGGGAACCTTGATTGTAGATGGCAGGTCACTTGCCAAGCGAGTGCTCCGCTTTAGGACCAATACAAATGTAATTAATTACACTGGAGTGATACATTTCTAATATTCTTTGGCTTCAGCAAAAATCTTTCAGATTGTAGAATGAATAACGTATAAAAATGAAACGGCTAACATGAAATAGAAGCATTTGAGACAAAAAATATTCAAATTAGTATAGACTACAAAAACGAACAAAATTACTCGTTCAATCATGACGTTAAATTGGATTATCATAGCCGAGTGTTTAAAAAATTAACATGAATAAATAACATTATGTAGCAAACTACCGTGTTCCCGATAATTTCAATCAAGTACCTGCTCGAAACCAATATTGAACAATGGTAGTGAACCCTTCAAACTGCCATAATTTCACGGCAGGCTGAACACGCGGGTTAGTAACAGCATTTCCGTGCCCAAAATCTACTACAGCGGCCATTATGTGTGGTCCAGCTACAAAACTTTTAGGGTACCCTATAAGTACCTCTCGTAAAATAAATTATTCATGTGCGGATGCGCAAGCGTCCGGGTGAATAGAAATTCTGCGCGTAAATTTATAGACGCATATATTATTTTCGATACAATTAGGCAGTTTCCGAAGCAAATAAATTTCTGATAAACCGAAACAACAAATCTCGTTCCAATAGGTAAATGAGGGATATCGATGTCTACTATCGATGTTACAAGATATGTTTATCCGTTTAAGTGTATTTACACCATTATCGTAATCGCCTCGGAATGCATGTAAACATTTAACTTTCGCGATAAACAGTACCAGTGCAAATTCGTTTTGGGTAGGTAATCAAAATTACAAAGTGTAACTAATAACTTACGAACTAACCGTTGATCGGAAACGGATGCTGAATGCGAGGACGATAATAACTATTAGACAATTAAACAAACAAATGAGATTAGCTACTATGAGAGGTACATCCTTCAAGCACACAGTCAACGACTACATGATACAGATAGTATAAAGGTTTTTATGTAATTAAGTTATCATTGCAAACGAGCATACAGCTCCAACCCTCCGTAGCCGCCCGTGATAACTGCGACCGACTTAGAACAAGATTTCAAATAGGTAAAGATAACGATAAATTAGTCTAGTTAGACTGCTGTTAAAACAATTATTAAACTGTAAAAATTGTATTTATTTCCGAGGAGGGCAGTTCTACTATTCTGGGAAAGGTTCTACTACCTCTCAACGTTTATCAAGAGTATACAACCTCACAACGTTCGTCAAGAGTGGTCAAGCGGTCATTATGAGCATTTTGAATGTTGTTGGTAACTAATTTATCATTTATGACAGGACTTTTCCTCCAATTCAGAAAGCTTTCGATAAATGAAAGAGTAGACGCCAAGAAAATAATTTATTTTTCATGTTATGAGCGAAGTTATTACTCGACATACAAAAGAGCACGAGAAATTTGCTCACGTCAAACACATGTCACTCCGCCGCTGCTCGTGACAGATATGGATAATTTCAAAACCTGTCCGACCTTTCAGAGATGCCACTTGCAGAGACTGAATGCAAATATAGAGAAAGGAAAGGAAAGGAGCGTCTATGGACAAAACTCACAACATAAAACACTGGAAAGGTTTTCAAACATCCCGCTATCTTTATCAACAACCTTTCCGGTTTCGCCGAGGGAAATGGATGAACAAAAGGTACAAAAAGCTACGAAGATCGACCACGTGCAGATGGATAATGACGACACAGTCTAGTTCTCGGCGACCGAAGACGCCATTATCGCCGACGATTGCCGGACTTACCCATTATGATCCAATCTCGCTCTTGTAATCGTCCAGTAGCTAGTATGTAGCACGACGTACGGCTACGTACTTGACTTTCTCCGGACTCGGATTCCGTACCGCGTCAGTGATGTGAACAGCACGGCGTTAAAGTTGAACTCATTGGAGCGTTGAGAACGCGGCGGTCGCGGATCGATTTCGACCAGTTCATTACTGAACTTTCAGGTATTGGATAACGCTCGCGGTCGACGCGACCGCGTTGCCAACGCAACTGGGGCTTTAGACAACAATGTCACATCCGAGGCCCTTATGTAAATTGCGATGCACGTCGGAATACACACGCGGTCGTTAACATTGGATTAGTATCACAATGAACGATCGATCTTTAAAAGCTAACCTCATAGCGGGTGACGCTAAAAAAAATTTTTGAATACAAAATTTGCTTTCTCTCGCCTATGGTCGACAGAAAGCAGTTTACCGAAAGCAGTGTATCGTTCATTACGCAATTCGGGATGTGGACAAAATTACACATAGTAATAAAGCACATGAAAATGGCGAAACCGAGAAACGGAGAAAGTATTTGACAAATCTGACGACACTGTGATAATATTAATACAACAAATAAAAAGTAAATGTTATGGCCATAACTTGTTATTTAAGAATGTGTGTTAATGAGTTTAATTTACATTGAATCTTACCAACAGCCAGAAAAAATGTATGTCATAAATGATTTACTAAGCAAAAAAACCTCCTTCAAATTACTACAACATTTAAAAAGTTTCGATATTAAAATTATGTTAAATGGTTTGTATGGTTTACATTTGCATAGAACATTATAATAGTTACCGCAGTTTTTTTCTGTATTTACGAAATCGTGTGTTCTATAAGAAGATAATTGGCGTAAATTCTGAGCAAGAGACGGTTTGTTGCCAAATATTATCTTCTCAGCGAACAGCGGCCGAATTCACTTGTGTCAGTCAACGGAGTAGACATAGCAACGCAACAATTTGGACACGCATTTCAAAAGACTCGTTTACGAAAATAGGTTCTGTATTTTTAAGCTACCCACACGATTTAGGCCCACCACGCGCGCTATGCAATGTGAAGAGGTGGTGATTTATTGTAACCGGAGAGGGTACTAGCACTTGTCTATTGAAAACCACCATACATTGAACAAACATCGTCAAACAAAAGAGAGATAAGTGTTTTTTTTTTCAGCATACACGTGTTTTTAGTGTAAGCTATGAGAAGGGATCTCAACAAGGAGTCTGTTTTAAAATGTTTTCGTACATTTACAAAAAATGTAGAGTAGTAATATAGTGCCTTCAGAAAATATAATAAACTGTCAACGATATACCTACTAAAATAGCGCCGAAATTGAGACACGGATGCTCCACTTTTACTATCAAATAATGGTGCAAAAACAATATTACGTCCAATACAATGCTGAGGTTATTCTGAAAGGGTTAAGATAGCTGTGTATTTATGAGTACCATGACGATAAATGTTTTGAAATTATTGAATAAAATTATTTATTCAAATTTACTTCGGGCGATGCCAGAACGGGGTCCAAACAGCTACATTGTATAATGCGACTCGTAAACCGTTAAATAACGGAACGAACACAAAACTTAAAATTTTCATAGTGAGATCACATTTTAAAATAATATTTACTTGTCTTGTCTGCACTTATTATTACACGTCCTTCAGTCCACCCACGTCCGTGAGCTGACACCAGGATGTAGTTTAAAAATCTCTCTCACTCTCTAGTTGCAAAAAATAATTTGTTACGCAATGAATTAATTTGTGAGAATGACGGATGCACTAGTACAGATAACAACGATCAGAAGTTTATCCGAGAGGCAGAGTAATTCGACGATGGCATTAAACAAAATTTTAATCCCCAGTGAATCATATTGTACAACGCAGCTAAATACAACAATACTGAATTGGAAACAAAGGTCACCGAATAAATAATCGAACTCATGTAAATTAAGTAAGAGGATTACTCATAGAATGCTACGAAAGTCCTCATTATGATGTTCTAATAAATTTAAATGATTCTGATAAAATTAAGCAAGATTTAACGACGCATCGACAAAATTCATAGTCACATTATATTAAATGTCATTAGAGTTCACTGAGCAGTCATCAGTGATGTAATTATTGCAAACTGCTCAATTAACTTCATTCGTGTACATCATATTGTGTTTGCATTACAAAGTACATAGTGCAAACACATAATTATCAACTTACAATTAAAAGAGATTAGCGGGCATTATCGTGCCTGCAGTGCGGTACAGTATTGTTATCGCGAGGCGAGCGATCAGCTTTACAGTCCAAGGTCGTTGAAGGGAAATCGGCGGATAGTGTTGTCGATTTCAACATTTTCAACACAGACGGTGCCAGTGGATCACGACCAACGTTACATCTCGCAGCCACGTTTCACAATGCTGCATCATGGAGCATTGGTGTTTCTTTCAATTAACCGAGAAACGAAGTGGCAGACATAGATAAGTCATCAGATAATTAATATTTATTAGCATCGTATACCAAAACATTAGCTACCGACGGACTCTACGTAAACGACTTTTCTCGTGCACTTACTTGATGTAGTTGTAAAAATCATACGAAACAATAAAATTTAAGTACAAACTGATTTCATGCTCTGATCGTATGTGGTGGTACGTTGGTGGGACTTGAACAATAAAATGAATTGGACACAATGGACATTAGTGGGACATTGGGGGAACGCACTGAAGTTAGTCAATGTTTGTCACGCAAAACGGTCACGCAACGATGCTTTCCCTAGGTTTTCACAAAATATGGTTGTAACTTGTAGCAGTTATGAATGACTTAATTATAACAAGTAAGTCGACCTGCGAGTACAAAGTGAATTCATTAATGAAATGCGCTCATTCAAATATATTTAAGTGGTTAATTAGAGCGTAGGTATAAATGTGTGCAAACGATTAAATGAGCTTAAACGACCTCGTCTAAAAATATCATGCTTCCAAAAATGAACAAGTTAGCAACTAAGCAAGTCGGATATAAATTAGGCTTGAAGGTTAAAACTCGATAAAAGATCAATGCCACAAAGCCAGCGGCCGGCTCAGCGGCGAATCCGATATTGATTTCAGACGAAATGGACATATACGACGCAGTATGTGAAAATCGTTTTGGTGCTTAGTGCACCAGATCGATAGAGCAGCAGTCAAACAGAGAGCCCTAGGTCCAATAGACGGCGCTGACGTCAGCCAATCGCAACCGGCCGTCTGGCTACAGACAGACACGTTGCCGTCGAGCCTTCACCGACTTACCGGTTCGGTAAATAAACCAACTCTTTCTATACCAGCAAAACGTAATGATTGTGGCAAAGAAACCGCAGTGCGACAACGGGTCGAAGAAGATGTAAAGGTAATACGTAACGGTAGGTACTCACTGCGGGTAGAAGTAGTCGATGTACTTGACGACGACTTCTCTGATCAGATCCTGTTTGTTCATGATGGACGTGTAATTCGCACTTATAAGTTTTGTTTGCATGGCTCCCAATTGTGTCGGTGGCTGTTGGATACGGGCCTTCAGAGTCCCCGTCGCGAGTTGTAACGGCGCCGTTTTTGTGACGACGTTTCGAGTTTGTGAGGTTGCGCGTGCTTGAGATAGAGGTTGGTGTGGTGAGGTCGTGTCGATACGCGAGCGACCGGACCGACGCGTTGCGGCGAACTGGGACCGGGGCCGGTCTCAGGGGCGGACGCGGGAGGGGGACCGGAGCAAGTGGCGCGCGCACGGCTCTACTACGGACTACGGCGGCGCCTCGGAACACCTAGGCAACGCTTTTGCGACACACCCGCTGCTCGTACTTTAAAACAAGAATGAATCCGTAAACAGCCGAACCTCGCATTTAATGCTGCAGCAATTTGTTAGAACTATAGAATTGTGTGGGTTCAAGGTTGACTACATTTGGTGAGTTTTTTGTGAGACGCTTGTGGAGAGTCAAAATAAGACAATAGGTAGGCGCTCGGAGATTGGACAGAGACAAATTTAGTCGGGCTTTATGTGAGAGCTTGGTTTGTTATTTTTTCCAACATTTATTCGAAACTTTTGCAAATGAAATGATAATAAACACCTTATTGTACCTACTTTAAAAATTTGCTCAGCTAATATAAAAATAACCAACAAAAGCAAATGTTCATTTGAAGACAATGACGTCTATGGAGCAGGTCTTAGGCCGAGGAGTCAGAAGTTATACTATTATCTGCTATTTGAAATTTATACCAGATTATTAAATTTGCTGTACAATAGTGGACTAATCAAGAGACGAGCCATCGGGTAGTAAGTGCTCACCACCGTCCATTGACATCAGCAACATCAAAGGGATCCCTGGTACGTCGGTCGCCAGCCAAGATAGAAGGAAGAGGAAAGAAAATAATAAGTAAGGGAGCTGTGTCTGAATTGAACAAAGTTTACTACTAAGCCAAGAACATGCGTTACTTATCTAGTGACGACCCGAAGAATCATTAGCAGCTTCGGCATTGCAAAGCTTTGAATTTGAATAGAACAATGATGATAAAGAAATAACAAATTGTATGTATAAAATGTCACTATTTTCATTAAATAATAAAAATATTAAATGGTAACAGTTAGCATGCCAAATAAGACGTGTAAAGTTCTTCTACTTTGCCAAATTTTGATCATTAACACCACATCTATTTCTAACAGGAAGAAATTACGACTACGTTTGTGAGAGATTATTTGTCAAAACAAATTATGGATAAAAATACCCTTTAAATCTTAAATAAAAACATGAATGTAAAACTACATAAGCATGTTTTTCAACACGTTTGTACAGTACGTTGAAGTACAATTCCATTCAATATTCATAACAGTAAATCAGTGGAAAATTCTCGGCGATGTATTAAAACCAATTATAACCAGTTAAGGCGGCGACTTGCTTGATGACAATTCAAATCGATACGCTATGATGATAATTATGTAACCTCATCTATCGATAATGTATTATCTGAAATCATTACAGACTTGTTATAGCATAACTATGATGACAGTTAGTAGTTATTAGAAACAGACAACTGTAGAAGGTAAGAATATTAAACATTGTTTTCAAATGCTGAAGATTTTGGAACATTCGTTACAGTCAAGCATATAGCTTGTACTTTATAATATTACCCTGATGCAGATTCCACCTCAGCATCCGAAGACCAATGAGATTCACTAGACGTTATTGCTAAACGATTATCGTGTCATTGTGTCGTCCGACGGTTGCTTGCATCAGACAACTGGCGAAATAAGATTGAGTTCCAAGGCATAATACGAGTATACTGGAGTTAACCTAAGATAACCAGTGGTAGAGACTGAAATGGAGATGGCTCGTTCTTGTCTATTGGCCTCTACAATTTCTATCCAACACGTTGTATTGTAATCTTATCAAATGAATCTATTCATGGACCATTAGCACAGAAGGCAGGTTACACTTACTTTATCATCATAACCTTCGGGAAGAAATATTTAACTATCTTCCTACAGCAAATCCACACCTCACAAAGGGGTTTAACGAGAAAACAGTAGTTGTAAAATAATGAATCCTTATGTTACAGGCGTACAGAAAATTTGTGCCTGGAATCTTGAGGGATTGTGCTTTTATTGTCCCATCTCTAACCAAGAGGTTGAAAACAAAATAATTAAGTATTTAATGAAAATTAAACACAAAATTATTACGTGCTACCAACTAAGAAGTTTTGGTGGCTGAAGAAGGCATAAATTTTATAAAAGTTTCATTTAAATTAACTCATGAAAATTAAAGCAAATATGCAACAAGTGAATCTAAAAGAATACCTTTAAGTCGTTTGAAATGTAGTACGAAGCGATTCAAAGTGGATACAATTGCCAATGTTAAGGTTGATCCCGCCAGTTATGTAAGTTTCCGCTATTGAACGCCGTTATGAAACACGTTTTCGCGATGGAAATAAACAAACAAATCGGATGATGTAAGTAAACTCTGCACTGCACAGCTTCGCTGTCACATGCTCTTATACTGCGTTCGCGTTCGATATAGAATTCATTGTAAGAGCATCCCACACAAATTACAAGCTCTTCGCCCCTATGATTATGGTATACTAGCTTCTGCCCGCGGCTTCGCGTGGAATTCATTTAAATCGCGAAACGTGATTTTGTCATACAAAAACTTTCAACCCCTATTTCAAGCCTTTAGGTTTAGGGGTTGATTTTTGAAAAGTAGTCTATGTGTGAATCTTGATCTTCAACTTCAGTGTGATCTTCAACTATTTTCATTCCGAATTTCATCCAAATCGGACCGGTGCGGTGCCGCGGTGGTTTAGTCGTGAAAACGTCACAGACTGACAGATTTTCGCATTTGTAATATTAGTATGGATTGCAGATTGATGGCGAAAATTTAGAATGTCGTAAGTTAGTTTTACTTAAAAGCTAAAGTGAATCATGAATACAGGCAATAACTTTGTTTTTAGCAGGTAGTGGCAATTTCATATTCTACGTAGGTACTCGAGTATAAAATACCGCCTCTTTGCACACAGGCCACAGAGGAGACGGTTACGGGATGATGTATCATGACATTCGTGACAGATCATATACTCGTAATTAAACACGTTTTAGAAAGAATAACAATTTCATAATTGATATTTCTTGTTTTGATTGGCAGAATGAAATAAATTAAATGTTTGTTAATTTGTGGTTATATCATATCATAGTGATGCGTGAGAAGAATTGAGCAGTAATTCACATAACCTAAGGCGGTCATGATGACGTACCTATTTATGATGCAAAATCACAAATATTAAAGAAGCAAAAAGGATGTATATGTTAGGTATACGAAATTCCTTTATAATGAATAGTCTAAACTGACTTTATATGAAATGTAAATATTAGTCAGTGCGGTATTACCAAAAAGGCATACATGACACACTTAGGTACCTACTTAAGAAAGGGCCAACTAAGCTTAAATAAATAAGTTTTCTATTTCATTGCAGTTACTCTTCAATTCAAAAATCTATTACGAATATATTATGTAGATAAATGTGGGTGATGTAGAAAGCAAGTATTTGGTAAATTTGCACAAGTATGTATTGTAAATAAATATACTGGTAAAGCTGAAAGTTTTAGGGCGTAATGAACAAGTTTTTTTAGCGACTTATCGTACTCATCACTATCACAGTTTCATCACTTCTCCTTATGATACTCAACCAGGTCTAGTTGTCTTGAATTAATTTAAGAAAATCAGGTTTTGATTCAATTAATTTCATCTCCATATTAAGAAACCTGGCATTGATCTACTGGTTTCCGCGACATGACATTAAGAGCCACATTATGTAAAATTAATTTCTATGAATTTTATTCTCACGATGCAGCAATAAGTGGGTGTAAATTGTAGACTGTAGAGCAGTAGAGTGTATAGTATATTGTGTTCTTTGCAGCTAAGAATTCATGAGTCCAATGTGTTTTAATTATTTGAGTAGGTATACCATACCATAAATAAAATCATTTTCAAATTTTATCAATTCCTCTCACCGTCATCAACGCGTTGCCGACACTACTACGGCTGATGGTGACAGTGACCCGTCCTCTTATAAAACAAACAATATAACAATAAACGCAGTCTGTATTTCATGTCCAGACATTTCAAGTAATGTTCTATTCAACGTCCCTCACGCAGCATTCACGTAACGAGCTCTTAGGCAGTGTACCGATACAAATGAAACCATGCAGTTTATAACGAAGCTTTGATGTACAAACGTGCGTTACATAATTATCTGATGACCTTGTCAAGTATCAGCCACTATAAAGCGAGATAAATATTATGATGGGCCTTAATTACCGTGCCGGCGTGGAAGTATTATATACGCATAACAAACTACTTTAATTTATATTTTATGTTAATACATTAATATACATATGTAGTTCATTATTAAATTGCTAATCATTGTAATGATGCACTGAACCCGGATCGGAACGATCTATTTTAATGACATCATAATATCTATGATGTAAGCTCAACAAAAAAGTTTTCGCGAATCATCGCTCATTAATTGAATAGGTATATTATTATTATTGCTTCATATAGCTATCAATAAATCTGCTTTATAGCTGATGATGAAAGAGTTATGGTATTTAGTCACAAGTGTGTCAAGTATCTTCGGACGATTAGACACATTGCACTTTTATACTTCATTAAGGTCTTCTAGTATCTAGAAGCGCTTGTAGCCCGGAGGTGTGTGTCGATCTTACTGCGATCTTTATGCGATCGACTGAGTTAAGTAATAGCGGGCGAGGCCAGTAGTCGGTCTGGTAGTCACTAGTGGCAATTTCTTGAGCGTGTCTGTGTAATCGAGGTTCTGTGTTATCCAGGTTATTATTATTCCCAGCAGCGGAAAGCTGGTGCACGCTCTTTTCAAATAGGAGGTTCTCAATTCCAATTTATTTATTTTTATTTTATGTGTGTAAATAACTCGTAAATGTTTTCATACCTCTTTACTAGGAGAATGGATTTTGATAATACTATTTTTATTGGAAAGCTATTAGCTTCACATCTGGTCCTATACAACTGGCGACTTCTGACGAGTAGTTCATGAGTACCTCTGCTTACCGATTGTTGTGTTGAGATGTTATCTAAAGTCGGTAAAAAATAATAGTTTTCAGTTCTCTGAACTAACCTAACCCGCCAGCCCACATTACCACATCGGCCGGTGAACCTGATCGTACGGACATGGTCATTTAGGTAAGATTTGATTAAGTAGAGAAGGTATCGATCTCACACCACGCCCACTTGAAACGCTGTGTACTAATCTTAAGGCGTATTTTAAGTTGAATGTCGCAAGTTTTTTATACATTTAAGACAGAAAACCGAGCATGCAGCACCAGCCTTTTGCTGCCGTTCGCAATGTAAAGAAATATAATGT
>DWJQ01000477.1:0-14210 GCA_018248915.1 Hesperia meskei straton | reverse complement strand
TTGAGGAACAATTTTTGACAAGTGCCCGCTAAGCCCGCTATGCCGTCTAAAAATTGGTTTCGTCTATCTATCTCGCTACGTGTACAATATGTTTTGCTCTTTCGCATTTCCAATCTATCTAAACGTCAGTTTAAGCTACATCTATGGGGAAATCAGTCATTTTAATTAGCACCAGTCAAACGACATAGGTCGGTGACGATTGATAAATAACAGCGTAAAACATCAATTACAACGTTTAACATGTTGTTTGCCCTACTCGGAGCCATGTTGTGTGGTTTTTACCGATCGGCTGCCCAACATGGCTACCATGAAATAGCCCATAATTACATTCTAGTTTAGATCGCGAGCCGCTATCTTCAATTTATTATTAAAATGTATCAACTCGTAGGTAATATTAGTAAAACTAGTCGGTCCACGGATCCGGTTATGTACAGACACGAAAGGCGACACCCAAAAGATTGGTGCTGGATACAATTTTGGTCTTTAAGTTGCAGAGATAGAAGGTAGAATGGTATGCAGTTATTGATCAGGCTGAAAATACCTTTGTTGGCGAACGTACAATGGCCGATCCATTACTCGGTACGTCGTAGGCGGCACCCGGCGAACGTATAGGTATTCAATGTTAAAGTATCTATGATCCACTCGAGTATTACTTTTGACTAAAAGGGTCAATGACATCAACTAAATGTAAAACACTAAAACACTCGTAACCTAACACCTTACCTTCTTTTCCTAGAAAATCCTCATATTGATAGCTCTACTATAAGTTCATATAATTATGTAGGTAGTTTTGAACTGATACACTCTTCAACCTAAAAATATTTCCTGGCTGTTGTAGTGTAGAAGAAGTAAAGACCGTGCTAAGCAACCCAAATATAATAATAATAATAATAAGCAACTCAAATAGGGAAATCCAGAGTCCCGCGTGCTCAAACACCGATCTGTTTGAATTCTGGAATGGATGGAAGAAACCTCTGAGATTATACCCAATATTTCTTTGGCCTCGACTTTCCTTTTTTCGCAATAAAAAGAAACGACGCAAAAAAGGAATTTTTTAGAAACCACTGTAATTATTTATTTTCTACAACTTTAGACATATAAGTACACAATATAACAAACAAGAATTAGTTTCCAACGGTACGTACAGGAAGCATAATTGAATTATACTCTGTTGAGTTCAAAATATAAATTCCGTGGCTGCTCACGCGAACCACATCAGGCATTAATCGCACGAGGCACTTAGCAGATATTAAAGTAAACGCTCCGAAAGAGTTCACTCGAATTATGTGGCATTATTTTAATTATTTCGGATATCCATTTTACCTGATTCGTTTTACCTTGTTGACCTTCGCTATCTGGTACAGTCATACACATATGTACGACAGTGCCAGATGTAAGCTCTCTGGTAGGTCACTTGTAGGGTTGTCAATTTCGCTCAGTACATAAATTTTGTATTTAATTTTATTTTAGTAATCAACCATGTGTGGTTAAATTGGATCCTATCGAGATTTTATTTTCATGCATAAAATAGGTACCTACTTGATGCAGCAGTGAGCATGTATTTAGCTCATTTTGTTAAAGGCCTTACTCATATTATTATAATGAGTAAAATTTCTTGGTTTCGATTTTTTCTCGCAGCACTTTCGTATTTATAAATACCTAATTCGAATAAACTTAATTTCATTCATTCATTTATTCGCAGTGCTTGATAATAAATAAACGGATTTACCTAAATGTTCTTTCTCAGCGGTAATCGTTCGATAAGTATTGTTCGTTGGGTATGTATTCAAATACCTATAAAACTAGCTAAATATTTTTATATTATTTAAAAGAGAACAACATAAATATTCCTACATAAATATCGAACTCAATCAGACCTCTAAAATAAAAACGTTCGAGATAATCTCACTAATGCGATTAAAGTATATAAATATTAAGTGTCCTTAAAAAACTTTAAATGAACATGGTTATTAACTTTTTGTACGACGTCGTAGCTGATACAATCGGTTCGGACAAGGTGCGTACTGGTAGTATGGCGTTTGGTTAGATGCCAAACGGGTCTGGGGGTCGTTGCCCCGGTGAATTAGATTACTTGTTATAAATTATACTCGAGGCTTACTCGGTCTAAATTTCGACGAGGGCCCCATGGTGTCGGTATCAATTTTCATCTACTCGTAGGTAGAATTAACATGAATATGATTTGATTTTTTCAATGTTTATTCATTTTATAGATCATTTCAAAGTGATGTGTAACTTTATAATAAGTATTTATTTATCATCAGTGACCATAGAAAGATCACTATGATATAAATAGAACGCTTAATGCGTACAGCGTAGTGTATCAATTAAAAATGCTGAAGACCAATTACCTATATTGTGTTCATAATAAGCACAATAAAATATAATAGTTGCATTATTGCATTGCATTGTATCTACTAAATAATCCATAAACCTAAGACTGGAATTATTGCCAAGTGAATACATTAAAATATTATAAAATACAATTTAAACTTTTCAAAATAACTATGTTTTAGGTTGTAATCACCTTTAAGTGTACTCAATAAATTATAATAATTATTAATCAAATCATAATGGTCATCCACTTTATAAACTGTTCTTCAAGGCACGCTTTTGAGGCAAACAGTCAAATAATATAACCTTACCGTCTTTATAACACCAGCATGACAGCACATCTCATCAGCATGCAACGTTCCCGCTGAAGGGTGGCATTAAGCCGCTTTTCTACAACCTCCAATAGTTAAGACACGGATTAAAAACCCTCTTTAGGGGTAAGAGGATCTTGCGGCTCTGAATACTTACGTCTTCAAAAGTCTAAAGGGTTTTAAAGTCGAAACATTCTACCTGCAGAAAATGGCAGCGAATTTTAAATGAGACTTGATTTTAATCCCTTTTGTAGGGCTACCACATTTGGTTACGAAATTTTTCTTCTTTCTTGTTTCTTTTAAATTCAAATGTTTAACAATACTTAATAGGTCTAGGTTTTTCAATGTAAAAAATAGAAAGCGTGCCTTCAAAAACGTCTACTATTGCGTTAACTTTTTATTTGTTCTTGTTTCTTCCTGTTAATCTGCTCTCAGGAACGGCTTACTGAGCTGAATGAAATTTTTACTTAATTCATTAAATGGGCCAATCCGCTAAGATTGGACAAATATTCAGTTTTAGTTTCATTTCATTTGCGACACAAGTAAAATAAATAACTATATGAAGTTCTATAATTGCATCTAAAAATATTAAGTCGGGAATAATATTTTCACTCTTAGCAAGAAATATGTAGCTACGCGAAGCAAAGTGAGGACACTATGAAAGTATCATCAAAATATGAAAAGTT
Source organism: Hesperia meskei straton (assembly GCA_018248915.1). Taxonomy (NCBI): domain Eukaryota; kingdom Metazoa; phylum Arthropoda; class Insecta; order Lepidoptera; family Hesperiidae; genus Hesperia; species Hesperia meskei. The sequence continues at coordinate 10,861 of DWJQ01000477.1, read as the reverse complement.
GTAAATTACGAGGATATTGGCATTGTTAGGTAGAAGCCAGTCAATTACATTCACGATATTTATAAAGGGTCTTTCGAAATCCGTCGGTTCGTGCGTCTTGTTCGTGACCCAGTCGGGAGCCTGTCGCTCCTTTCTAAACGGGAGTAGTATGTTATATAGCATAACGAAAACACAATGAACTTCAGGGATCCCTTTGATAGGCTTCGGCTACGGAACCCTAACAGCCGTTAGATTGCTTAGAGCAAGTTAGTTTTTTGCAATATCTACTAAAATTATCTATTAAAATTATATAATATTATATAGTCATGGTGGAAACATGTTTAATGGTTTATTTGCCAAACTAATGAACTCACATAACATTAACAAGAACATTGTTGAACAAGAACTTAATTGTTCTCTACTTTGGTGCGATAACTTTTCGGCATAGAATTAACAATAACAAAGCTTACATAATTTTTCCATTATTTACAGAAGAATATTTTTTCAAAAGTATTAGTCATGTGGCATTTTCCCCATTCAATGTTGGATAGTATCTTCGAGAAATAATTTTTCTTTACAGATAAGGTCCACTCTTCAGATTACCTACTTTAAGCACGACGTAATGGCTCCTACAATATAGCTGTCAGCTTTATATCTGAAAGATGTAGAATATGTAGATACTTTTAAGCAAAGGTTCCTTTTATTTGACGTCATGTATAAAATCTAAATTTGGAGTATAGTGGAACCGATGAGAACGGGAATGTGAGCCAACTGTAATAAACCGCTTAATCACCCTGTCCTGAAAACCTTGTATGATTTTAATGTTACCACATAGTATTATGACATGGGTACTCACGATATGTAGATGTAGATGCATGTAGATGCCGATATGTAGACCCAGTTTGCTGGCCGTGACCACCTGTTTTTATTCTTTAGTATCCACAAAGTATGAAAGTACTAAGAAGCTAGGAATACAATCTGGATACAACCGGATTCTAAATCACGTGCTTCGTTCTCACGCAAGGTCGACGAACTTGTTGTTTTTGTCGTTATAATATGCTATCTTTCGCCTACCACGTCGAAACGGATGTTCCGAGATTGATCATTCGTACCGTCATATCGGATCTCGTCTGTCTACGTTACTACAATGCACTCGTGACCGCAAACATCATTTGGTTGGTCAAAAGTGTTTGTGATGTCCTATCATATCAAACTTGTAGACAGGTATGCCAGTTCATAAAAGTGTTCGAGAAATTTTTGAAATATATGAAACAGTAATTCCATCACAACCTTATCTATCGATTTAGTAAAAACTAAGTTAGTGCACTAAACCAAACCAAATTAGTGCATGTGGTAACGGAAATGTGTATAAGCCGTCATTGTATACAATTTCTAGGAAATGTATAAAATTCCTAAAATCACTAAAATAGGAATTGTATAAGGTTCCTAGAATTCATACATTTCCGGTAACACATGCACTAAGTACAGTAAGTACTACGTAGCGTCATTAAGTGGTTATTGCTTACCGAATAGAGGAAAATTTCCCCGCTCTCATATCAAGGCGATTTATGTCGCAAAGCAACAGCGGGAGCAGTCGGTTTCGAAGGGCAAAACGAAGAGGGAAATAATAAAGAAGAGTGTTTTGTGCTCTCTCTCTGGGCGTGTTTTCTTATCTCTGTATATTGTCTATAGCACTCACGACACAAGCAAACCCAATTTTATTTCTAGTCCTAGATCTAGCCAGGAAAGTTTATAAAATTATTAATCTAATTACTCTATTCTTCATTAATACTATCACTCACTGTATGTAAAGATATTTTTGAGTATTTGTGACGCTGCATTCACACGAGATACGTCCTTAACAATTCGTTAAAAACACGATACGTTATGATGGAAGGAAAAACAGAAGAGAACATTCAGGACTTGTGATTTCTAACAGACGTATCGTGTCCGTCCATTTTGACGATTCGTGAAGAGTTTGAACATGGCACAGCTCCTGTTAAAAAAATTACGAATCGTAAAAAACTCGATTTGTGTTCGTGTGAACAAGCTCTTATGATATAAAATATAATATGTTGTTTACTATCGTAATTGTAAATGTTTTTAAGTAAATATTTTCGCAATAACGTCCTGATTTCCGTCAAAGCTTATATCATGTACAATTGTCAAAAAAATATGAAATTGACCTAACCGTCTTAATAGAATTTCAAATAATACTAACTCAAGACATAAAGCAATGGTTAACTCAGGTTTTATTTTTTTAAACAGAGACGCCGCAAATACCGCCCTCTATATATAACTTTAATATTGATTGTGCAAAGCTGTAACCGAGCGGTAATTTACGACGTCCGAGGTACACGAAGCAGTAACTCAGAGCTGGACAATACGCGTCAAGATTATAATCTTCGGTGAGTACCTGTATACCGCTGTAATATCCTTAGCGGTGGCTCCCCACTCTCGCTAGACATTCGAACAATGAGAAACTAAAAAAACGATATATCTCCTTGTTCTTGCAAGAAAACAAAAAGAATGAGAAAAGCAACTTATTTTAATTGCTTTTTATAGCCATTTTTTTTTTTTTTTTATTCAATTTAGAGACGATATATTTTTCATTTCTTATGCTACAAAAATATCAGATATTAATTCTAAGAGCAGCGTTGTGGTATATAAATAATCAAATCACATCAATCAAAGCAGGGTTGAGAAGAGATCCGATCAAGTCAATTATTTATCAGGCATAACAATAAAAATTTGTCATGAAATGTGACTAATTTCTAAACACACGTAACCAAACAATTATAAATTCACCATTTACTCTAATTAACTTGCAGTAATTGTTGTAATGTTTATTTTAATTAAGTTCTTACTAAGTTAATCAAATCAATTTGTTAAAGACAGACGCGACGCGCCTATTTATATAAGTACCTATTTAATAATTTTGTTTTGGGTTTATTAAGGCAATATTCATGATTAGGACGTCTTGACGTTATTCATAAAAGTTCCATCAAAATATTTTAATGAATATATTTATTAGTCAAATGAAATGAAGTGGTTGAGGCCGTATATTAAAACGGTTTTAATCGGTATGTTTTACTTTTTCAAAACCTGACAACGCAATGCGTTTAATAAATTAATTACCCACTTTTGTGGTCGATGGAATCCCAACAAGAGTCTGTAGCAGTCTTAATGCTTTATTTAAGTCCGCGATTACGAGGCGCTGAGATGGGGGAGTATTCGCAAAGTCGTTCGAAACTCATTCGCGTAATACCCCCACTTTCACAAATAACCAACGAACAAACCAATCTTTAAGTCACGGTTGTAATGATGATACAGTGCGCGTGCACTGGGCATTAACTCCGCATAACAATGCTTTATGCATAACAATTCTTATATTCCACGATGACTCGGTCAAGACTTTAAGTTTAAAGGCTAGGTAAGAATAAGTAACTAGTATATAGATGAATTAATAGTAATAAGTTAGTATATAATATGTAGATGTTTTGTAAGTATAAATTGTGTTTCCACCTTTTTACTTATAAATTAGATTGCGAATTCATAAGCCAAGTGTGGTCTGGCAGATCCCGTATTCAATTAACAAACAGAGGTACCTATTTATTGCCGGCTTACGACTGTAGGCACAAGTGTGTGTCGTGGTTATGTTATTCTTATGATAATAAAATTACCTAGGCGCAAAATTAATCAGCAGCCACCAGCCGCGTTCAAATAATATTATATTTCAGTGAAAATTAACGCTCACTCACTCCTATCAGCGTAAACACCGCGCTGTAGAGATCAAAGTTATATATAGACTAATTTTACGTTATCTACAAACTCATAGTCGTGTATTCGATAGAAATGCGCCATTTATATAAACAAACGCAGTAAACCATGCAGGCTCTGTTCGTCGACGAATTTCTCTCGCTTGCCTGTACAGTCCTATCGTCTTCACTTCGCGAGCATTTCTGCAATCTGACGCTTCTCTCCATTACACTTTATTACGCGGGCAGCAAGAAAACTTCACCTAGCAGCTATCAGCTTGGCTACCACAAATCAGTCAACCTGTGTCAGGATCCGACATGTATTTTCATGTCATTGAGCTTTTTTTAATGTAAGTACCTAACCGAAAAACAACCACTGAGTTTACTAGCAATCCGTGCTATAGCACCATGGTACAGTATGTTTTTCGCCTTCTCAGTTATATTATGACGAATTAATCTGCAGTATTTCATGTCACACAGGCACATCAACTACTGTCAATGTCCCAGCTGTGAAATGTCTCAACGAATATTACATTAAAAGCAAATATTAACGCAAGACGTCTTTCTCAAATATTGGGATTATGTCAATCTTCTATGTAAATACATACCTTTAAATAATAATGAAAGGTCTGTTTGTGATATTAAAATAATTGCGTTTTTTCCAGTGCCTATCTATAAGTATTTCCACGATACTGAAGAAATACTAGCGATTTAAAAATTTCATCCGTCTATCTGTATATCTGGTTGTGTTTGTGTCTGTTTCTCTTCTCATTCTTAGAACAACAATCAATGTCATTCAATGTGTTCTGGTAAAACCGGTGAATCATTTATTTTCTCCAAAGCAAAGGAAAACAGTCTCAATGTTACAAGATACAACTGGCTCAGATTATCTCGTTCTCGTTTATTTGCGTTTTTAATTAAATATCACAGGATTGAATAATAATCCCCCGGCTATCGCGAGCCGGCCGGACTGGGCGCTTATCTGCCGGACAATAGCTTGCTCCTGCCGTATTAAAGCTCAGTTAAAGGACTATACAGATTTACAGTCTATATTTGTATATTTCACCGTTGACTTTTTATGAAATCGTTAAAGCTAGGCTTAAATGCTAGTATGAAGTTTTGTTGTCTCTTTATTCGAAAAAGCGTTCATCCTATCCAAAATAATTTTTAAATATAGCAAAGGGACTAAATATAAGTCTGTATATAAAAATAAAATGATGATATGTGTTCAAATTTATAAAACTGGTGTATGTAATATGTAGCAGCCACATATGTACATGCACCACTCGAAAACAGATGTTATTTACTCAAACAGTATAAAAAATATTTTAAATACATACATGACTTAAACAAATAGATAAACGACGTCGAATAAACAATAAACATTCTAATAACAAAGCCATAAAAGCTGTGTACAAATAATGCATTCGCCAATAAAGCTCAAGGAATAATTACATCGACTTACAGTCCTCCGCAGATCCATAAATGGAACCACTTTCTATCAGTCGACAAAGGAGCCATCGCAATATTCTCGATGGGCGGTAAGTTATTTATCATAAGAGATAAGGTGTCCGGCGGAGGGTCATAAAATAGATGAATGGGAAACTTAAATCGAGATGAATATTACAATAATCAAAACTTGAGATCCATTAGCGTTGACAGTTGCCGTTCGTGTAACGATATATTACGTGAGGAATTTGTACTGGCGCATTACGATGCGTATGCGATGAGGGTGGTAATGGATGCGGTATGCGATATGTCTATACTCTTTTTATGTAAATTACCGAAAACCACGTTGCTTTTTGCGGCGAATAGTGAGAGATCACGGATCACCAAAGTTATTTCTGACTTGTTGTCTATCAAAAAGGATTATTACTAACTTTTGAGTAACAATTCAGTTCTTTTAATTACGTAATTTTTACCTCTGTATAGGAGTAAGTATGATGTTCTTCAATTTCGCAAAGATACCCTAACTTGTTCCGTATAAATAGTTGCATACAAATGAAGAATAGTATTAGCAAATAGAACAAAACATTACTGATTAAATTACCTTACAAAGAACTCCTCCAAAAAGAGCAACCACCTACGAAGAGGGTGTGCGGTCTTCATAGGTTGTTTAATTGAACACGATGCGTGAAGCATATCGCCGTGTAAAAACAAACGAGTCGGCTTGACCCTTGCACCGCCGATATTGTCTCTAAGGGTATCATTATCAATTTGAACCGCCTCGAAGGATCACCCGATCCGAGCACAGAGTACTAACAATAAAACTAAATCAAAAAGTACCTACATTAACATTAAACTTTATGGATTTACAGCTTGGATTTTATTCGCTGCAAGTAAAATGACACCAAAGAATGAACTATTAGAAAACTTAATCCAACAGACAAAGAACTACTACGCGCATTTAATTGATTGCTACTTTGAAAAAAGCCGTAGTGAGTAGCGTAATGCAGAGATTTGTACATATCAGTCATACACGTCTTCCCTGGTGCAGTGGTGCTGATCATCTACGATATACCCAAGATTAATGAAAAGATTTATAGAGTGATATACTAAAAACATAAGCCGGGAATTGAAAGTGAAAATATCAATACTCATGAAATCTGATACAAAGTCTTTAAAGTCTCTGTTTCAAACTAATCTATGCCGTCAACTAGTTTATTATTCCCACTTACTATGATTACTGATCCCGTAGAATCGACTTTCGAACAATAAAGTTTTGTAGGCACCATGGACAAACCGGTCGCATTCACATTTCAGACAGGATATTTTAGAACAGAATTTAATTAAAACCTCCAGTAGAAACCTTTCACGATTATGGCCCGTATAACGACGCGCCACTGCGGCTGATGGTAAACACCATATAAAATTTAATAACGGGAGAAAATTTTGCCGAGAAACATTTGGTTTTTCGTACTAAACATACAAAAGTTAGATATGGAAAATTTCTCTCGGTTATTCTTTGCTCGGACCCAACCTTGTCTCGCTTTAGGCAACATACTTTTAGTTCAAAAGTTTACTAATTCGTGTAGCTTTGGTACAGAGGAGAAAAATAAAATGTAAAAAATATTAAACCATGAACAACTTAGATTACAACTGACATTTTCTTATACTACAATGTCTTCGTCTGGTGTTCTTGTATCTACAATAAACTAGGCCAAATATATAATTAATATAAAAAAATAGAATACAATATACCTACAGTATTTGTAAAAGTAACTACAAAAGATAAGACAACTATCGAAATTCATTGAGGCTACTACGGCATAGGATCAAACATACATACGCCATTGTAAAAGTTACAAAAATAAAAATCAAAGAACTATCACAAGTTAATATAATCAATGACATTATAATTAAAATAGTGGATGGATTGAAAGATTTTATATTTCCATTGCGTACTTTAAGTGATTTCGTTTAATTCATATCGTAGGCCTTGGCAAATTTTATGGCTTATTGTAAACTTTATCGGTACAATATCTAATTTATACCCCAATCTGAGTTTAATAGTTTTATTCTGTTATGGAGCATAGTTCGATGTATTTGTGTGCAGATGCACAGTTAAATTTTACATTTATATTATGCGGGTTAAGGCCGCGGCCGCACTACGGTTAAACCGCCGCGGTTTCTTACCGCGTTAATTTTGTAACTCAAGGAAAGCAATACAAGCGGCCGCACTTGCGGTTTCTGATAATGTATGCGAATCGCGCGGTTTCGCGGTTACCGGCGCGGGAAAAAACCGTGGTGCGGCCTCGCGCTTAAAGGCGAACCAAGGGCTTAGTCGCATTTCCAAGTCGTCCTTTTCGAAGATGAGATGAAAATTTATTTTCGGCATTTTACACTGTCGCCGTCAGCTGGCAATGTAAAACAATTAAAATGAATTCCATAATGAACGCAACGTAGAGACAAGGAAAACCATCTCTCATGGGAAAATAGGTGATAAAGTTTCCAACGGTCAGCAGTAAGTAACGGGTTAGAAACCCTACAACAGCGGTAGATCACTAGAGTTGGTGAAATTAACTTAGCAGTTGACATTATCACATTATTATTATTATTATTATTATTATGTTTTTTATTTTTTTAGTTTGGTTCTCTATTTAAAGCGTGTTTTTCAGTTTTTTTACCATAATTTTGAGTCTGTTTTTATTTATTTGATATAGATTGGTCACTAACCTATATAACAATCCACATTTGAGAAGGAAGAGATAATAAATAAATCAGTTAGAATAATTATAAAAAAACTCTTCCGTTACCGACTGACTACCAGACACTGCACAGCCGAACTGAACGCAAGAAAAACCTGAACGCAAAAAGCTAGAAGTTTTTTCTTGAAAGTTTTTAGCCTGTTCCGAAGAAGTGTGAGAAACTTTAATTACTTTAATTTATTTCCGTTTTACTCATTGTACTTATCATGAGAAAGCTTTGCTCCTTACATAACCAAATATATTATAATGAGGATCATAACAACAGTTGTTGGATTGTGCCATTATAACTTAGAAGGCACGTAACTGACCTTAGAAAGGCACGAGTACTAAAGATTTCTCGAGATAATTAGGAAGATGTTGACTCAATAATGTTCTGGTGCAAGAAGCGACTTGATAAAGCGTACAATTCCTACCCAAAATCTTTTTGACACCATATATGGTTACTCGCTTAACTTCAAGAGGATATCTAAACAACTGGAGTTTTTCCTCTTCGGCTGCGTTTGCTTTTTCTACGAAATTAATTGAAGACTTGCGCACACCTTGAATAGGATACCTTGTGTCGCAGGTGTAATTATACACTAAAATATAGCACTACTAATACTATAGCACACTAAAATATAGCAACAATGACCTCGTAGGTATGAATTAACGTTTATTAATCAAGGACCAATCACTTCCTAATTAGTCATTATCAAATAGGGTCCTCAAAAAACGCTTCACACTTTAAACCCCTACACTAGGATTCTATCAATCAGAGTCGTCATCAGTTAAAAAAAACTCATACCGATGACTGATTCCCTAAGCAGTGGGTGCCTTCGACATCACACAACGACCAAACCGAAAATTAAACATAATGTCACTCAAACCGTCTCACTGAGAATCAACCCACCCTTTGAACCCTTTGAACGCAATCGAGTATGGTAACAATAAAATTGTGATATATGGGGAGTCAAAAAATCGATTTATTAATAAGTGGGACCCAAAAAGATCAACCCCACCCATAATAGTAACGTTACAACCAATGTACATGACCTACGCGCCAACATAATCGCAGCGGAGGTAAGAGAATTGGGCAAATAATCAGTATTGTGAGCAATCTGGATGACATCACTATGCATCGTACGGCTGAAATGGAATTTATTGTAACGCGTTTTATATGGGTTACAATTTATACGAGCACCCATATAAGACCCTTAGGAAGCCATTAAAATACGTGGTAGAACCAATAACGTCTACAGTTCATCTGGGATAGTACCACCGCCCGCCCTGGGCCTCGATTTTTAGAGTTCCGTACCCAAAGGGTAAAATGGGACCCTATTACTGAGACTTCGCTGTCCGTCCGTCCGTCCGTCCGTCTGTCACCGGGCTGTATCTCATGAACCGTAACAGTTACAGAGTTGAAATTTTCACAGATGATGTATTTTTCTTGCCGCTACAACAACAAATACTAAAAAACAGAATAAAATTAATATTTAAGTGGGCGCCCATACAATCGACGCATCAGCGATAATTAGTTACCTTTCGGTCCAAGAGATGGCGTTGTGGGTAATATGTGGCTACAATAAAACAAATATTGAAATGCGGCTTCCATACAATAAACCAGATTTTTTTGGCGTTTTTATACATAATGGTACGGAACCGTTCGTGCGCGAGTCCGACTTTCACTTGGCCGGTTTTAATGAATATCACTCGTATGCGAAAATCACGAAAACATATACTTACGAATTTGATATTTTCGTATTTTTTAAATTCGCATAGACGAGTTTTTTTTCGAGTGAGAAATTCTAAATTCGCCCGATAGAATGTTTCATGTCATTTATTGACCATTCGCTACGGAAATCGCATGCGAATAATTATGTTTCGCATACGAATATGGTAAGTCATCGGTGAAATTCAAAAATCGAGGCCCTGGGACTAAGTACCATTATTATTTTCTAATACCATCCGCTCAGGACTCTAACCAATCTATACTCCGTTTGCGGTCACGAATAGATTTACCTAAATGGTAACCCACAAAAATGACAACTTTCCGCCCCCTTCGGCTCCGCCTCTGTGGTGAAGGTTCGTTGTAGATTGACGATATGTAATTAAAATGCCTTAAGTAAATTCTGCTAACGTAATTTTTACCAAAATGTTTAGTTCAACAAAATTTGCGAAAATGTCCAAAATTCAAATTTTACGCGCATTGTAATTATGATGTGACGACGTTTCTTCTTAATAGAAAAGCATTTTTTCAGTGAGGCGGTAAATGTAAAAAAATAACATTTTCTTTTCTTTTTTACCTATTAAATACGTAGGTGTAGGTACATAACAAAACTGACAATATGCCTATAAATGATCAGATGATTTTGCATTAAAGTATGACCCCGTTGTAGTTTTATTTTAATTACGAGTATGATAAGCAGTTAATTGATTTAAAACTGCTAATTTCGTCACAGAGTTTAATCAGACTTTAAACAAAACAATCAACTTATATAATATCAAAGTACTAGAGGTCTTTGAACGAACAACTTATCTTTAAGCTAAGTTTAAAGTTTATGGTTGAAGAAAAATTTAATTATGACAAATGATTAAAAGTATAATGTTATAGTTCGCGTGTGGTAGAGTCTATTAGGGATGTTACTCGCATGGATAATATGATATTTCGTATCTGTATACGGATACGGATAAAGGAATAATATACCCATTTCAGATACGGTTACTGTTATGAATGTGATTATCGGTTTCGGATTGTGATTAATCCATATAAATAATAACAAACTATGTAAGATTCACAATCGGCTAGTGTTAACTAGTTTTACATTTTTATTTTGCTCATTTAAGTTGATATGGTTACAGAGTTCCATAACATCCCTGGTGTCTATTTCGTTTTGTACACAATTATTATTAATTTATTTAATTAAGAACTCTTTATTT
>DWJQ01000476.1:0-14240 GCA_018248915.1 Hesperia meskei straton | reverse complement strand
AATTTTCCCGCTTTTTTCAACGCTAAGCTAGACTTGTATAATCACATTATTGTTCAAGATATTTTCATGGACTGGAGTGAAGTGAACTTTTGTTTCGCGTTTAAACACCAAAATACTATACATTTTATTTTGATGCAGGTAGCCACGCCATTGTCTCCTATTCCATCAAAAACAGAAGGAAGAGTAGAGGAAGTGTTAAAGTCTGCAATGAGCTCTTCTACAGAACTTCTGCACGACTGCTCATGTAAATCAGTTCAAGTTAAACTTAAAATGGATGATCATATTAAAATAACTTCAAGTACCTTTAATTTACAAAAGAATAATCATAGAAATAAAAACAGTAAGAGAAGTAGATCTGAAGAAGAGTTAAGTAAGATCAAACCAGATAGTATTTTAAGTTTCATGCAAGAGTGCAAGAATAATTCTGATGTAAATGAATTATTCAGCAAATGTCCAATGAGTAAAAAGAAAAGAATTTGCCAGAACTGCAGACACTTATTTGATGATTTTGATATTGTACGAAGAAGTGTGAGTAATAATACGTATTTTCGCGAAGATTTCAATATTAATCAACAAAGAATAAGTAAGCACTTTATAGAAATGTCAAAACATTATTACATTAATGGATCTGATCGAGTTAGTAGATACAATAAGAACCTTAAGCAGCATCAGTTAAAAATTCAGCAAGAATATCTCTCTCATATAGATTCAATAGAGGAGATTAAAAGAAATAATACTAGTACAGAAAATCGCAATAGATATAAAAAAACAATCAATGATTCGATTAATGATACTTATGGTTGTAATAATCCGGATTCTATCATTAAATATGTGGATGGTGAAAAAAATGCTGGGGATTATGCCCAAGTCCTTGGGAAAGACATTATTAACGGCAGTAAAAATTTATCTATGACAGGAGAAGAAATAAGAAACTTAATAGACCTTGATATATTGGCATTTGCCGAAAAGTATCGTATAAATATCACTACAGAAATGTTATATGATCTGAATGCAGAAATTTTTGATTTATTCCTAACGGATTTAAATAATAATTCATTTCCAAATAAACAAAACATGACAGAGAGAGTAAAAAATATATTAAGAAGTAGAGGTTTATCAGAACTTCAAACGATTTATCTCACAAACATACTAACAGAGCATTGGGATGAAGAATTTTTACCTACTAAAAATTTACAATTAAAATCATCAAACTTTCAATCTGAGACGTTGGTTGTTCTACCAAATATAATTCACAATTCACCAGAATATAAACAAGATGAAAATAGCCCGAATGATAACAATGAATTCAGTATTAAAGGAATATCACAAAAGGATATAGATGCTAACGTGGAAGTATATGTGAATCAAATATCACATGAAATCAACGAATGGCTTTCCAATTTGCTAATGCCTGAGGGTAAAGATGAAGAAATACGATTGGCTATAATAAACGACTTAGCAGCTGACATAGTAGACAGGCATAAATATTTAGAAATTAATCCTTCTAGTGAAACATCCGAGACATCCGAGTTGGAACATTTAAAATATCAGATTTTTAAGTTGATTTATAAATTTGGAATTAATGATATGACTCTAATTGATCGAGCTATGGACTTGATGAAAAGAATTCGAAATGTATCAGTACCTGTATTTTTTATACACGAGAGACAACAGAGGGAATCGGATATCAGAAAAGTGTTTAGTCCTAGGGTAGAACCTGGAAAGTCAATCCAAGTAAAGGTTTCAGAGCCATCTAATTTAGGAGCATCAACTTCAAAATATCTTAGCTCGAGTAATATGTGTTGTGATAGACCAACGTGCAAAAGAAATCTCAATAAAAAAGGTATGTCAACAACATTTTCAGGTAGAACTATAAGATTAACAGAACCTGGACGTAGCTATCAACCTTCTACAAGCACCAGAAGAATGAGTAGTCCTGGCAAAATTGCTTCAACGAATACAGATTATAATGCTGCTGGAGAAATACCTCAACCCGAGGCTGTTGAAGATAATTTGCCATCCAAACAATATGAAAGACCCCCGTACAATGTTCCTTTCAATAGGAGTACTTTATTCTCAGGTGGGATTAAAATCAGGGATGATGAAGACGATAATACAAAAAACTATACCAACACGCAAGTCAACACATGCGAGGTGGAAGAAATAGATAAGATCTACAAACAGTATTTAAAAGAATGGGTTGAAAAAATTCCTTTACCGATGGTAAACGCTGAAAGCCAAAGGGTAGCTGAAGTAGTAAGAACAGACCTTTATAATGGAATTTTGGGGGCTGTTTCTAAACTTAGATCAGAGCGCGATACATATAATAACCGTTTCTTATTTGAGGATAAATTGGATGATGAAATCGAAAAATTGCTTAGTAAATTGCCTCAATCCCCAGAACTAAGTTCAAAAAAACATATCCTTAAGGTAAAATTGATAGAACAAATAAGTGACATAAATGATTTTGTGAAATCTTCAACAAAATCTTATAAGCTACAGCTTTTAGAAAGTGTTCTAGGCAATTTACCCAAACCAACACTTAGTGAAACTGAAAATCCTGATATTCTTGAAATTTATGAAGAGCTTCAAATTTTGAATCTCGTAGAAGACTTTATCATTTGTTCACATTATCAAAATCAAGGCTCTCATGCAGCAGAAGCTTACAGAAAAAAATTACTCAAACGCACAGAAGACTTTGTACAAGAATTAAAAGTAAACCATAATAAAGCTTTAAAAAATATAGATACAAAACTTTACATTAATGATATTTTGAACCTGCTCAAAAATGTTCCTTTACCAAGCAACGAGACAATACAAGAAGAAGCAGATGAAATTCTTTTATCGATTGAAATAGATAAATGGTTTTCAGAACTTCCGTTGGTTCAAACCAATGATTATGTAGAACAATTGCACAGAAAAAGACTAAGAAATTATTTAGCCAAACAAATTATTGGTATAGAAAAGGGGAATCTTGGTGTAGGAATACTGGAAAGTTCATTGAATAATTCATTAAAACATGAAATTTCACAGTTTTTAGAAAGAGCACCGTTGCAACATGGAGAAAGTCTTAATATCAATACTATGATGGATGAACTTATTACACGATTGAAGAACAGACAAACAACAATTGGAAATGATAATAAGAAGGTAGCATTTAATGAGCCAGATTATGAAGAATTTAGTAGAAATATGCCTTTATGTTCTACATATACTGAACAACCCCATTCAAAAATTGAGGCACAAATGAAAGGCATACCAAGTACCAAATCAATACAAACAATTGATCCAAATCAACAATCTGATAGTGGCTATCATAATATTTCCAAGCCGCTCTTTGACGACTTAAGAATGGATCAGACCTGTTGTAATGATCTATCTTTAGGAGAAGTACCGGATTATGAAATGTTCGGTGACACCCAACCCAGAAGTTCTTCGTTAAAAGATGACGTAGATCCAAATTGGTTTACTTTACAGGAAAGCAGACAGGGAAATCAGCAGTCCAAAATTTCCTTCAATAATAATAGCAATACAAATAGACCGGAACAAAGTAATAAATCAATGCAAACAATTAGTCCTAGTGAACAATCTCAGAGTAGACACTATCACAATATTGCACAACCTTTGCTTGATGACTTGAGGCAAGACTCTAGCTGCTGTAATAATAATCTGATGAACAACGATTTACATAACGGAGTGCATCCAAGGGATCGTTGGTCAGAACCAAATTGGTACTCGTTACATGAGAGTAAACAGAATTGTTCACAATCCCCTAACAAACCTTTTCTTCCCTATCCTGATAGTACATCACAACGACTCGGTGGCCAAGAGCGGTTTAATCGAGTAGACCGACACAATATGTCTGAACAAGACTTTAATATACCTCAACAATACTTACAGCATGCTGATTCTAACCATTATGAAGTGCAAAAAAACTTAAGCTCTAAAATAATGAATGACATTAAGGGTTCGATTCCAAATGAGAATCAATACGAAAACGTTAGGGGACAATTCAATAATACTGTACAACATAGAGGTTCATATTCTCAACCCCCTACATGTAGCAGTCCAGGGAGACGTGATAGCCCCAGATTTAAAGAAAGACGTCTAAGCCCGAGAACAGTTCAGGGTGCTAGTCCTCATACAACACCATATCTTCCCAGATCTCCCAAAGAGGCTAACAGGAAAATGTCAAATCGTTTAGGATACCAAAATATTATCGAAGATCAGCGTGACGAGGGTCCGCAACTGAACACATCTGACGTATTTTATAGATCAACCGATCCAGATGGAATTAGACGAATTATAGATCGTAACAAAGACAGGGAAGCTGGGATGGATAAAAATAATCATTCCAATCCTCGTGAACATATTCCAGAGTATTACAAACCTTCAGTTCTTATACCTCCTTGTTATGTCCCATTGAGATTGGGAACTAAGAAAGGCCATATGAGACATAGAAATATCGACGAAAGATATAGAGAGGACGACTCTGATGAAGAAAACGACGAAGAAGATGAAGTTCGATGTCGATGTGTGGAAAAGATGTGGAAGAGCAAAAGAAGGGTTCAGTATTGTCCATTTGAACAGTATGAAGGCTTACCGATGTGTGTGACTTCGCCATATTTTTATCCGTATTACTATTGAAAAGTATGGCCAAGTAAAGCTGTGGCGTCAGTTCCTTGTCAAGTCCCTGTTATAGCGTGTGGTTTTACGTTTGTATTTTGTACATTCTAAATTGTAGAAAATAGTGTTGTGAAATATACATTTTTAAATAATTACCTACTAATGTTTTTTTGTTTAGGTCTGTTGGTATCACTTTTCATTTCCCCTAGTGGGTCCATGAGGACATTAGTACTAGTGGTTCCCCTTAAGAACGTGAGGGGCTCCATCTGGATTTGTGAATACTGTTGTATTACACTCACATTTTCTTTTGTAAGTAAATCAAATTATGTTTTAAATTTTGCAATATGACCACGAGGAAAACCTATTTCTCGTGGTCCTACTATGACGTCATAGCATTAAGACCTTGTCCTTATCACTACAGTCTAATTTTGTTAACACTAATGCCCGAGGCTAGTTTTTCAAGCTAGGATAGCCATTAAGGTAGCAAGCTAGTACTTCTGGCTTCTAGCTTCATAAAATATAACTTATAAATAAAGCTAGTTTTGTCTACACGAAGCTAGAAGTACTAGCTTGCTACATAGCTTACTGACACTAGCTTGCTATCCTAGCATGAAAAACTAGCCTCGTGTATCCCGGGAATAACTACACAAGGATTTAACGAATACAGCAAGTAACTTAATCACACGCATTTATTAACAAAAACGTCAAAGTTATATAAACGATCAATGTTATCTGAAGTACAAATAGCTGGGATGTGGGCAAAAGCCGTCCCAGCATTTCGGGCAGTGCTTCCTTGATACGTAGCAGGATTTATTAGAATGGTGGGAATGTTGACAAGGTGACTGTGGTCGGATAGTGCATTTAGTTAATACTGGTTTGCTACAACTGCATGGCTGAGTTTTCCTTTTACGTTTAGATAAGCATTCCAAATCCTTTGTTGGTATCTGACACACCGGATGTCTGATGCAAGGATGGTTTAGATTGCCTTGATCATCCAAGCAATTTCTTCCATGTCTCGTTGACCAAAACTCTGGTCTATTTTCATGGTAGTCCATTTGTCCGTGCGCATCCTGTCCCATTTGTTGGGCAGATGAACGAGCTTGTTGTAGAGCTTTGCTAGTCCCAGCTTCGGGACTATCATTGGATTCTCCAGATAATACTCCTCTTCCTTGGCAAGGTTGACAAGATTTAATCTGAGCCCTTTTTCCTACGTTTAATTGCAAATAGTCATCCAGATTATAATGAGTTTGAGAATCTACATTTATCTCATTTGAGATGTGTTGTTGGGATGTTGCTGTTGCTGTATCATTTTGTATACGCGATTTAACTTCTTGCCCAATTGAGGCTTCTTGAGTAATAGTTGCCTTAGATACCGGTAACGGCTTTGTCTGAGACGCTGTTGTTACTTGTGAAGTCTCTAGGTTAGCTTTCTGTTGAACATTTCCAGCTTGCTGTACCGGTGATTGTGTGCACGATAATATTGAACCGGACCTTTGCATTGTCGGGGATCCATGGGAATTCCAGTAATACTCCTTAACAATTACTTGAGGTGTAAGTGATGTTGGAGGTTCTATCTCTCGAACTATTGTTTGGATACTTGCATTTTGAGAAATCTTCTGAATTATAGTATTATCAGGAAGGTTTTCTTCAGTTTGAATGCCGGTTGCTACTGGTTCTGGACTAACAGATGCATCTTTTTTGTCATCTGATTTCAAACTAGTTCGATTAATTGAAGTTCTATCTTTAATGCGTTGCAAATGAGCTCGATCTTCTGGACTCAAGCTGCTTGGTGGATAATGTGAACTAACTTCTATGTCACTTGTTAAATCTTCATAATTTATAGATTTTCTAACCGTTGTTTCGTCGAATTTTCTATTATTCTTCGTAGATTTTAGTTTGTCAATTAAAATTTTCTTAAGAGACTCGGTGTTCGCTTCATTTTCAGGACTCAATTTGATTTTTTTTAACCATTTCGATATTTCTTGATTCATAGTTTTATCTATATCTAAGTCTGGATTAAATTCCGCCTCATTTTCAATTTCGTGTAATCTTTTTGCTAGAATAGATATTATTTTATTTTCCTGAATATCGGATGGAGTTTCATCTAAACGTAAATTTTTAAACCAATCAGCAACGATATCTTTTACCCTAATCTGTTCAACTTCTCGACGCATGGATTCTTCTTTTGGCACAGGTACCTTTTTTAAGGCTTTATAAAGTTCTTGATTTAATTGATCGGCATTTAAACGCATAGATGGATGTTGTTTCAAGTAACCAAAACAAAATTTGTTCACTTCATTGAAAATTTTATCTTTAAATTTTCTTCTAAGTTCCTCATCATCGGCGATATAATGTAAACTAATAAATGCATCAACAAGATTTTCCTTGAGAACTTCGAACGGAGTTTCCTCCGATATTGGCAGTCCTATTGACGACAACGTTTTAGAAATGGCATCTCTTAATTTCTGTTTATACGCAAAACCTGCCATTTCGTTTTTCATTTCTTTCTTGGCTTCTAATAAATCTCTAATCAATTTATCTTTTAATGACGGTAACACTTCTTCAAGTTGTTTCGTTTTTGCTAAGCCATGTAAAATGTTCTCTATTTCGTCTTTAAGAACGTCTTCATATAAGTAATCATCATGGAATATTTCTGGATCTAAGTTTAATTCACCAACTTTTTTCAATAATTTTTCTGCTAGATTATGTTTAATTATATTGAGTTGTTCGATATCATCAGTTGTAATTCCTAAATCAAGTGGAAGATTTTCACACCAATTCTGAATATTATCGTACATTACTGCGCCCGCCTTTTTGAAGAAAGGTTTTTTAACCACAAAGTCATCTTCTGTACTACTGTAATACTTTTCACTGTCATTCAATACACTTTTTAATGTTTCAATTAATCTCTCAGTAAACTCAGGTAGAAGTTTTGAATCATCTTTGTCAAATTGTAATGGCAACTTTTTAAGATTATTTAAAATCTCCTCCATAAATGTATTTACTTTTTCTGTATCTGTAATCAACAAGTACCTTGACACAGCTTCAGCTAAATTATCAACTATATCTTTCATATCATCGTAAGTTTTGCCCTTCTTTAGAGGTAATTTTTGGCACCAGCTTTGGATAACTTTTTTTATTGCATCCTTTTTGCTTACTGTATGAGCCGTTTCTCTTGATAAATCTTGATATTGTTTTAGAGTACTAGAAAAGAAATTCAATGATTTTAAATGGTTTATTAATTCACTGGCCCTGTGTTCGAGGCGTTCCTCATCTCTATCTAGATGATTTTTTATCTTCTTTAAATACTCTACGACTTCATCTTTGCACAATTTTTCTATGCCTCCCTCTTGTGTAATCAGATCTAGGCTTAGTATATTTTTGAGCTTTTTTGTTAATTCAGAAGTAAGGTCATCAATAATAAGCTTGTCTTGAGAATTTCTAAGCTTTAAAGTTGATACATCGTTAAGCCACTTCCTTATAGCTGCATTAAGATTTTCTAAGATAAATTCGTCAGTGTTTTGACTTCTATTGTATGCATCATGTCGTTGATAAGAGTCTCGAATTAAATTAGGTATCCCTAAAACTTCTAAAGAATCTAATAACTTTTTAATTTCATCTGTCTTTGCAGTTAGATCAATTGGATTTGGCAATTTGCTTGTCCATTTAAATACTTGATATTTAAGATGTTCAATTTCATCTTGACTTGAACGTTTCGCTTTAGAAAGTTGTAAGTATCTTTCCCTATCAATAATATCTGAGGCAATATCGTTTGCCATGTCTTCTTTAAAAGATTCATCAATGACATCTATTTGTAAACTGGTGATCCAGGTTTTTATTACATCTTTAATCTGACTCTTGTATTGATCCACTAAGTTCATATCTTGACCACTGTCTGATTTTGTGGGCGTTGAAGTTTTCAAAGGGTGTTTGAATTTATTGTATTGATTATCAATAGAGTCCTCCAAACCTTCTGAAGTTTTACCTTTATAAAAAGAGCTACTTTCATTGAGAACTTTCTCCATGAAGTCAGTAATTTCTTTCTCCAGCCTTTGCATAAATATTTGCTTATGCAGCCGTAAAGATTCAGCAGATCCATAACTTGGTGACTGGTATGTTGTATCAGTAACCTCATTCCTAAACTGATTTGACATTTCTAATATATTATTAGCCACTTCTTGAGCTTCGGCATCATTCAAGTTTGATTTTTTTAATTCAGTATATATCACGTCATAACTCATATCAGGTGTAGAATCTTCAAAAATTTTGACTAAGGCATTAGTGATGGAGTTGATAACTTGTTGCTTATCGTTCAACGGGAAAAATTTCAAAACATGTTCCACTTTACTTTTTAACTTATCTTTTAATCTATTATCTAATATTACAGGTCCTTCTTGTATTGTTTCACCAAGGTTAGAGAATGTAGCATCTTTTATTTTTCTGATCAAGGTGCATGCCAAATTATTTATCTGTATTTCAGGTAAATCAGTTGAGTCTTTCAATATATTTTTGATTTTTAAAATTGTCTCATCACAGTGCTTAGATAGAATAGCATTAAAATCTTGAGATATAGCTTGTTTAATGTGCTCTATTAACTGTCTTTTGACGTCATCGTCAAGTGGTATTACAAAATCATTAATAACATTAGATATTTCTTTTGAGATGACTTCCTGAATATTGTGTGACTTTTCCCAGATTTTACGGCGATGTACGGGACCTATGACAGACAAAAGTTTGTCTTGTAGCTTTTTATGTTTATTTGGTTCAATTTCTATGCCGCGTTCTTTGGACAACTTTCCGATCCAACTTGTCACTTCTACTTTTATATCATTTTCAGTGAGTTCACCTTTTTTATCTTTCATTGATTGCAATTTTCCTGATAGATGTTTTACCATATCTTTATATTGGAGAGAATTGTCTTGATTAAATTCAAGCTGAGACTGAAGCCAACTCCAAATATTTTGTGTAATCAAACCATTTTCTGATAAATTATTTAGTTCATGGGGTTCACCTTCAATCATGCTAATAAGCTTGTTAACTAAGTTTTCTTGAATTCCACTTTCAA
Source organism: Hesperia meskei straton (assembly GCA_018248915.1). Lineage (NCBI taxonomy): Eukaryota > Metazoa > Arthropoda > Insecta > Lepidoptera > Hesperiidae > Hesperia > Hesperia meskei. The sequence goes on along the minus strand of DWJQ01000476.1, from coordinate 4,549 downwards.
TATGTCGATTTTGTCTTCCGTGTAAATTTTGTAACCACCTTACTATTTCTTGTCGCATAGTATTTTGGCGATTTTCATTATTTTCAATATTCTGGATATCTTGCAATTTTTTAATCAATATTTTGAGATCTTTTTGATTATCTATAAAAGTTACGCCTAAAGTGTCTTGTATATCGTCAAACCATTGTTGTACAAGATTGGTTACGTTTTCTCTGGACTGGAATTTCTGACGTGCACTATTTATTTTACGTATAAGGCAATCTTTTAACAAGTTCTTCGTATTAACATCTATTCGACAATTCTTCTTTTCTTCAATAAAGCTTAACCAATTTGTTATGACATCACTCATTTGTTCTTGGTTATTATCAACGTTTTGGTTTTGGAGATTATTGAGTTTCATAATAAGATCGTTTATTAAAACATCGTCGTTGGACAAGTTTATATCGTCAGAAAAATTATGAATATCTTTAATCCAATCTAAGACAAGGCTTTTAATGTATAGTTGCTTTGTGTGTGTTAGTTGTTCCACTGGTAATCTATGTAATTTTTTGACTAAATCATCAGCAATGTTATTTATAACAGTAGTTCTAGAACCATTAAATTCAATAGGCAAATCATTAAGTGTGTTGGCAATTTCACGTTTTAGAACATGCTTGTAATCTGTGTCACTTAACGGTCTCTGTAAAGTGATAGGTTTTAATTTTTCAATTATTTGATCAACAATTGCTTCTCTATCAATACTTCTACGAGTAAATGGTATGCTATCGACCCACTTTGAGATTTCATCTTTTAATTCGTTTTTTTCAACCACGACACTTTTTATTTTTTGAAGTAGGCCAAGTGCTAATTCACTCTCAAAAGATTCTTGATTTTCTTTATTTTCTGGACGCCACATTGGTATAACTTTTATACACTTCTTGATTTCTTCTTCAACTTTTTCAATATATGTATTATCTTTTTGTAACTGTCCTAAAGTATCAATTAATGTATTTATTATTTCTTCTCTCTTCATAGCATCCATTGTACTAAAACTTGCATAAACTGGTAAGTCCTCGGACCAATTTAAAATTATTTCCCTTAATTGATTTATATTATTATCTTTAGTTTTATTACATTCGTGTTCACAATTGGATGAACACTGCCTGTGTCTGATCAAGTTAGATCCTATATACTCAGGGGGAGCTTTTGTTTTTAAAATGGATCGAGATTGTGCGCTACAATCACATGGCCCTGGTCTATCGCAGTAACAAGCCTTGTTTCGTGTGAAAGACATTAATAATTTGTTCACCTGAGAAGAAAAAAGGGCTCTTAGATATATAGTAAAGGTTTCCTTAAATCAACGACAACCTTCAAGTATAAGAAAGTTTTTGAAATAGTATTTCAATGTAATGGTGTTTATTTAGTGATTTTAAGGAATAGTATAATCATTGCCTTTTACGGCCACAACTTTCTGACAGCAATGCCGGGTTCTGATTCTACTTATTTGTAAATGCCTCAATGGCGTCTCGATTTAATAGTTTGACACATTCCGTATACAAAATTGAATAGTTTAACATAGTATCTTTGGCTCATTTCGTATACAGAATTGAATAATTTTCGACGCATTTACGGCACATTGTATACAAAATGTGGCAAACTATTCAATCGATCTATTGAAGTAATAAATTAGCGGAATTAGGGCTCCGTTCTCTTGATATAATAAAAATTTTACTGAGACGTGACGTAACGCTTCGAAAGATTTGATTTCGAAAAATTTACATTACTTTTGATTCCTTGTGGTCTCTTGATGTAGTTGGAGATATTTGTATTTCATTTTGAGTAGACGCTGAAATTACAAAAATAGGATAATTTATTTCAAGTCCTGATGAGTCTGTAAAAATGTCTATGGGTTATTTTTCACCTTGAATCATATCGTCTTGACAATCTGTGCACTGAAAAAAATTTATTATACCTTATTAGTATGAATCAGAAGTCGTGAAACTTGTTTAAATTAAATTTATTTTACCTTTTCTACATTTTTGCTGTAATTTACTTTTTGCGATTTCAACGAATCCTCTGCTCTATGATATTTCCTTCTGTGCTGGCTATAACGATTTTGAATTTTGGGACAAATCGCCTGTAACAATGATTAGATTTATTAGTCGCCCCTTGCCAGACATAGACAAACCAAAGTGATGAAACATAACATTTGGCCGTTTATTTCCTAATAAAATTTGTGCCATCGTTGACGTTAATAAAACGACAAAACAAGCGATGTTGTGGAGGATTTTCGAATTATTCTCTCATGGGTTTCCTAGTCTCTAGCCTCCATGGACAAAAAAAAAGACCAATTTGGATTATTCAAAATTATATTGATGAGAAACATGACTTTATTAGAGGTCAATAAAGAGAGAGATTGCATCCTTTTGCACCAAACTGCCAAATTATTATAATATTTTTTTAGTAATTCATTAGGTTCTTTAATTACCACTGGCTCCTCGTCACATATCTGCCGAAGTCTTTCTTTTAAACACTGCTTGACGTTCGTTAGATATCGGACTTCAGATCCTCTGAGTTTCTTGTCTTTATTGTTGGATTTTAAGTAATCGTACATCCCGGTATCATTATACCTATAAATTTGATTTGTCATGTCAGTAAAATTAGTAATTTAAATATGGGTAAAATGCTTAAAAGACTATACTAGACTATAAAAAATCGGAAAAAAGTTAACTCAATCCCAAAATATCACTTATTACTATTTAAAAAATAAACAAAGTAAAAAAAATACGTTATATTTCAATGACAATTTTAAGTACTAAAATAGTTTACTAGCGGGGAAAATAAGAAACTCCACATTTTGTATTAAATCAATTCTCTTCCATGTGACTTTATGGGCTTAGTTTAATGTACCTGCTCCTCAATACAAAAAAAAGTTATCTATTTTTTTAACATGCTTATTGTTTAATCACAAAGAAGTCCATTGAAAAAGAATATTGTGTCATCTAAAGTGACAGTAAAGTATTTACTATGAATAAAATAGGTACAAGTTAACATTATTACATTTTTGACACAAAAAGATCTCTTATAATGAGATTTTTATTCGTAACAAAAGTATAATATTTAAGTACTTAGATTTTCTATTATTAGTCAGCACTGGAATTAGTTCAACATCCCGTTTGTATCCAAAATTAGGTCCTAAATCTTTAGTTGCAATACCAGTATCTCTTGTAGGTATTTCGTCTGCATGTAAATGTACATCTTTTGATGCTTCCTTAGATGGCAATGACTTGGCACTTCTTGTATTTGAATGCCTTGCACCTAAAAAATTAAACATATTAAACATGAAAAGTAAATCTAACTGAAGCCAATGAAATATTAATTCTATACAAAATAGTCGTTACAATTAGAAATATAATTTGGACTTTTTTAAACAGTCATGGCTTTAATTTTCGTTAATAAATAACTCACCATTTTTAGCACGGGTATATGAAAGCATCCGTTCTATCAAATCTGCGGATCGGCTCCTGACCGGAGAGATAGGGTACTTGCGGAGAGATTCTACAAATGCTTCTTCATCAGGTGATCTTGATGTGGAACCTAGGATTAAAGGCATATTGCATAGCAATTGCTCGAAAGTTAGAAATTAAATGACGTACCATTTTGGGTCATCCATGAAAGAAGCGAGTCTTTGTGAACCTTTAAACTAGTTAATATTGGCCAAAAGTTGTAGAAATAAAAAATAACTCGGAATACCCTTCGCCAGTTGAATACACAGAATATCGTACAAAATTAACTTACTGCGGTACTGGTGGAATCCTTGAAGTGGATACTGCGGAAGACGTACTGGCGGACACCATGATGGTTGACAGTGGGCCATCTGCAACGTAAGATATAAAGTAAATGGGCTTTCATACAACTGTTTGTTCAACTTAGACAATGCCAAATATGCGTTGCGTAGCGTCGTCTACGGACTTCAATTACACAAAAGGCCCTAAAGAGTAAATTAGGCTAAAAAGGCGTATCCAGCTCCAGTCCCAGGTAGGGGAGGGGGTAGCAAAAGTCTTGATCCAGGGGAAGTAAGTATATCGGAATTTGAAGCCTATTTTTTTCTCGCTATTTGCACCCAATCCAAAGGCATCGATGCGTTGCCAGTCACGAAAAGAGAAAAACAAAGAAATCTAGAATATCACATTGTTCTGCAGAAAAGTTGTACATATCTAATTCTTCAGTCATAGTCCTAGTCCTTCCTTCTCACACTTTGGAGATTTTAATGCAAGTGCAAGGGTGTCAGCACGAGTGTGTAAATACTTCCCACCTGGTAGCTGCTCCTATACAGCATGTCTCTGGGCCGGTCCTGCACAGCCGTCTCCGTCGCAGAGTCCGCCACCGTCTGACATGCTTGGGCAAGACCTGATGTATCTGGAACTATTGAAATAATAAAAATGTTTTTATTGCTTTAAATGTTTTTTTTTATGGAATTAAGACATCAAACGAGCATGCAGCACCACCCTTCCGTCCGCTGCCGCCCATGACAACTGTAACCGGCACAGAACAAGACTCACATCGGGAC
>DWJQ01000475.1:0-14244 GCA_018248915.1 Hesperia meskei straton | reverse complement strand
TTGAATTAATTAACAATGACATGTATAAATTTTTTGCACCTAACGTTGCCGTGCCCTACCGGGTAATGTGAGCACTGTTGTTTATTCTATGTTAAGATCTTTATGTATACCACATTTTTGGCAATAAATAATAATAATAATAATAATGATAAAGTAATGTTTGTACTATAAAATGTCTCAAATTTGTCTGCATTCATATTTGCGATGATACCACCGCTAAGTCTTATTAGATTCTTTACAAATGAAAAGAAACGAGCTTTCTCGTTAAATCACAGCCCTTTCCCAACGGCTTCTTCCATAAAAGACATGCACAATAGCCTCAATTTACAAGTCAAAGTTACGCTTTTATTTCTTCGCGACAATTACAGAGAGCAAGCAGGAAATGTTAAAATGGAGTAACATCTTTATGATTTTTTTATCTTCGTTATTTTGGCCGAGATTGTGTCAGGCTTGAGCTTTAAACTTATTAAGACGTCAGCATTAATTTTGATGCGTTATTCTATAGTCTGTAATATTTTCAGTCTGTGTATATTGTTGTACAAGATACATACTGTGTATGTTGTTGTATTGTTGTACTTTACAGACCAGGCAAATTGTAAGGCACTGTCTCTGTCACCCACACGTCCTCCACGCGCCAAAAGATTCTTGCACGACATACAGTTTTTTCACAAACATTAATTGATTCTCACCTGATGACCAACTGTGAGTCGGTGGATAAAAATATGTACTTTCGAAAACGAAAATAGTTTTGTAGATCTATGGTCAATACTCATAGATGCTCATATTTTGGATTTTAAACGCATATAATTAAGGTAGGTACGCACGAGTTTCACTTTTAAACTATTAGGTTTTTTTGCTATTATAGTAACAGTTATCTGTAAAAATAAAAATAGTCACACACAACACAATACACAATAAACAATATTATCGGGTTACAAAAAGGGAATCAATTAATAAAAGAACCACAACTTATCACATCACATCCTACACAAGAGGGTTAATTAAGTATGGCCTTCAAAGGTTAATAAGATTAAAGATGTATGTTGTTTATTTAATAAATGAGTTGTTCATTAAAATCAATTCCATGTAAGTATATTATAATAATCCACGGCGACTTTCAAGTAACCAACATACCTGTCAGTCCGGAAATTTTCCAAAAGGTGTGGAAATTACATAATTATATCATGTCAACCTCTGGATTCCTTGTTACTTCTCCATTGAGTACAATGACCTTCCTACGTCAATTGAAATGTATGTAAACACCTAGTTGCCAGTTGCCAGTTGCTGAAATAGTTGCTCCGTGGGCAAGGCGCCTTATAGTTATAGTGAATTGTCATCAGGACCGCGTGGTGTAGTTTGAAAAAAAATTGTAACACGATTAATACAACTTAAATTCATTAATCCGTGTGAATTACATATGAAAAATTGGGTCTTATCTATAGTAAAGTCAGTTTTCGAAGGCCAAAAGTTCAATGTTCAGGACTGTGGAATTGCTGGGTCTTATATCTCCTGTACTGATCGGTACAAAAGTGATACACATATTACATTATTTTGTCTTCTGATCTCCATACCTAAACCTCTTATATTCGTATATGCTCTTTTAACAAATACCCAAAGTATATTGCCCCATCGGTAGCATTGTTCAAATGTAATATCCAAGAAGATGTTCCTTACTTGAGGTATTTGACTTGGACTATCAGGTTCTTGAGTTACCTTGTCAATTCTAATCTTAGATACATGATCATTATTTCTTGTTCTATCTTTTTCATACGAACTTTAAGTGAAATTCAACGGATAACTTATTTTGCTGCAGCATTTGAAATTGAATCCGCGGATAATTCATAATTATTTGCTAATGCACTTCAATTCAATTAATTTAACCCTGGAAATGTTTTGTTGAAATTGGTTTCTTATTACTTTCAAAGATTAATATAACGAATTACATTAAGTTGTTGAGGTATGTTTAGGAACATTTAGGTATCCTTTAAAATCTTAAATTAAATTGACACCAGCATTTGAGATCATAATTAATGTTGCAATTAATTGATACTTAGAAATTGATTAATCGAGCGCATATTTCAAGAGGTCGAACCATTAATTATATTCAATAACTTAATCCCTTTGCCGTGTAATTTGTTAAAAGACCGGCAATATCAAGTGATTGTGGCAAGGAGCAACTTATGTTGATTTAAATTGCTAAATTATAAGCTTAACTGGCTAAACGGTTAACTTGCCACTTGCCGGCTCGGCAGTCAACAAGTTTCTATTTAATTTAATAAAGTGACTCCATAAATGGATGCTATGTTGGTAACAAAATGATTGCCTGTTGCTGGCATCATCAGTTTATAAAAGTATACTACTACAAGATCCCAGGGCCTCAGACATTACTTTTAAAAATATATAGTAAGTGTTTACGTTTGCTGTACATTATTGTTTACAAATCATTATTTTGGAATTATAAAGACGTAATTGTATTTAGACGTCATGAAATTTCAAATTAACGTTTTTTTCCCACAATTGAGAAAATGAATTGGCTTTGAGATATGCCATCGCAGTGCAAAGCTGTTAGAATTTTTCTATACATCCAAACGTCCCATTATCCCCATACATGCACACTTTAATCAATACAACACATGTTGAAGCGGCAAAGTTAAAGGGATCCGCCGCACACGCCGATCGGCAATAAATCTCCTTTATGTTTGCTTACGAAGTGTCGCCTGGAAATACAATTACGAAATTCGGACGCACATTTTTTCATCCAGTAGAATCGGTACTTTTGTCGTCACACCGCGTCTGTTTATTATTACTGTACTGTGATAAATAATATGCCTTAGATGAATAATGTATGCTATGTAAATCACCTTATGCGGTACATCATAAGTTTCGTTCCCAATTCACTAAGGACTAAACCTTTCCAGCTAAATCCGTAGGAGTAACTCATCAGCATGTACAACGTGAGATCTATGTTTCCTTGTAATTTTTTTGTCACAACCTACATAGGTACGTTCATATTTCTGGAACTGGGTGTGGTCCTTTATTTTTATCGTCCCTCCTAAATTGAATTACGATTCGATCAATGGGTCTAGTGGCATCACAGCGTGGCATGCCATTTGCGCTAGTTACATAAATGCTATCAATTTGATGACGTACTCCCATTTTTTGCGTTACCCGCAGATCTAAACATGCGAGTCTTCAAATGATGCAAGGACGATCATTAAGCCATTTAAGGAATGACTCATCCTTGATATATTCGACGGCAACAGAGATTGTGTATATTTATTATTAACTTGTTTGTGTATAGTTACTACTCGGTTTTTTTAAATTTCAGTTGAGATAACTTATCGGTAGAGCTTTTCACATAAAGTAGCAGTTCTTGCTTCTCGCTTCAGTCATTTCTAAATTAAATCTGTGCGACGTGATCTGATTCTGAATTTCAAAGATATTAAGTGTAGTAATACACGGAGATACCAGTTCACACTTGTGTTCACAAAATGATAGCTGAGTACGTATATATAGCTATGCGTATATCGTCCACGACATGAGACGAACCTAAGACAACTAATTTATTGCTGTTTCGGTTCCATTCCATCTGCGTCAGTTGCTCTAACTAACGACTTAATGGCCGTGACTCAAAATCGTTGAATGATTTACATCTTTTTCTCTTTTTTAATTTTTGTCTATTTGCGTCCACATCATTAATGATGTGTATTTCTGTCTAGAGTCTTAGCTTCGGATGAAACGATTATTCAATGCTGTGTGATTCAGTTCAAAGACCAATGAAAAAAAGTTTATGAAGAAAAATTGCGATGTCAGCGTCTTATAACGGTTGAAATAGTCTTGTCGTTAAAACTCTAGAAAGATGCACTCGACATCTTGCAATTTAATCCTCACATTATCAAAGAAATTTCTTATGTATAGACGTCTTACTTACGAAAGGATTAATGAAGATAGATGTATCATAGATCCTCCAATAAAAAATATTGTTTAACCAAGTATTTCTATAGTACGTGTAGTGAATATACTAGGTGTCGTTTTCAATGTACAATTTGATGATATTAAAAGCAATTTTCCTATGTGTTTGATAGTACACTATTTATGTAATTGATTCGTGAATTTTTAATTTATTTAGCAAATTGCAATAAACTGGAACTATTCTTACGTTAATTGTCGAGTCTTCGAGAGAAGAGTGAATACGCCGCTGACAAGAAATCTCTATTTACCTATTGCACTGACCAATTTGTAATAAACATAACTATAACAGAAATATTCCAGATTATAAAGAATGAAACACAATTTAAGTATGAGCAAGAAGCATGAAGTAAAATAGGATTATAAATATAAATTGCATACGTCGCTCCTTGTACGTGAAATAAATGGTAAATCCGAGGGTGTAGCATTTACCGTTTCCAGATATATTTAGCGTTCCAACAAAACATTACTAGGGGAGAAATCTGGTTTATTTTAATAACTTCTCTTAAATGGTTCAAGATTTGTTGTAGTTTGTTGGGAACATAGATGTCTTAAATGACTTGAAATTAATGTGTTACGTTTTCATAATACTATTTTATCTGACATGTATTGGAAATTACAAACTGGTTTGTTAATATAATGTTGTGTAACTTAGATTATATTGTAGTCCTGTTGGTAGTTAACCTGCTTGCCGACAAAGGGTCAGGCTTCGATTCTTAATTCTGTATAGATATATTTTGGTTCTTGAGTCATGGTTATTTGCGATGTCTCATTTATACATTGTCCACACTAGTCCTTTTAATCGGTCTTTATTTATTTATTTGTTCTCTTTGCTTTTATCATCTAATATTTGATTTAGTACACTTACGGACAATTCAAAATTCCAATATACACACACGATATCCCCACGATTACTTCTTGTTTATACAAGTTGCTTAATAATAATGTAACATTTAGTGAAATATCTTTTTTTTCATTGAATTCTGAGTGTTACCTTGTTATGACACTTTATGATAAATATATATTTGATCCTAAGTATTATTGTGTTGGTATTTTAATACCACTCAGTTATTTCAAGCGCTACTAATTTAACGTAACGCGTAACAAAACAGTTGCCTTTTGTTTACTTTGGCACAAGGCTTGGGATGGAAGGGTGAAACTGGAGTGTTATCGTATTTTCTACATTCGTCAACATTTCTACGTTTATTTCTTCTTATAAATTAATATTTGATCGAGAATATAAATTAATTTCAATCTAACGTGTTTATTATTAATAAGTGGATCAAAAGTTATCAAGTAATACTCAATTGTTCCAAATATCTTATCTCAATATTATTCATTTTATCCCCAATCACATTATTATGATGACGTAAATGAATCTTTGAACACATTCACCACGAGCCCTAGAAAGCCCAGTTACTAGTACTGCCAACTACATCACGTCTTCAAAATAACTGCTTTTATCTTTGTCAATAAACCCTAACCCGAGTAAGAATATGTTCACTGGCATTTAACAAATTCACAAGACATTGTTCTAACAATAACCCTAACTAATAATGCAATTGTGTGCTCAACCCAAACGGCACTTGAATGTATGTTTTTTCCTATACTCGTATTACTGAATAGAGCGGTTCTAAACATTACGCGTAATGTTATCTGACCGCTCCGGTACGACTATCTTTACCGACCCCTCTCCCTTGTCATGCTTCGAAGATTTTTGTTTCTAGTTCATATTGGTCCCTTTCCTCATTGTTTATTGTTATTAGTGGTATTATAAACACATGTTGTGTTCCTTTTTCTATTGATTCCGTTTTAATCTCTGTTATTTGTAATTTTAGGCCGTGTTTACATTGAATATTCTGATTCGAATTATGCCACATTTTTTATTTACATTTAAATAGGCTTCTTGATTAAATGTTAAAGGTTCTAAGGCCGCGTTTTTGAGTGGATCTTTATTCCGAAATTTACATTTGTGGATTTCAATATCATCAGCACGAGCGTTAATTGTACGTTGGTTATCATATCAGAGTGTGACACGCGGCTGGTTCGACGCCTTCGAGCGTTCGACGCGCGCCCCCTACTGCGCTCCCCCCGCTCCGACCCTCAAGCGGCAAGCCCAGACTGATGCAGTCTCCATTTAGATGTCAAGGAAACCGCACGTCGCTCATCTGTAAAAAAGCTTTTCGAGCTCGAGCTTTGTCTATGATTTATAATGAAGTGTTATCAGTTTACTAATATTAGAATATAGTACAATCAAGTTAATCAGTGCTTGTGTTAAGTGTTTTACATTTATTGTGTCTAATTGCCGAACGGTCAATGTAAACGGTTTTATAAGTGTCAGTATCCTTTATTTAACTAAGTTCGTGGTGGTGTTTACACTATTTCCTGGGATGTCTCTGAGGTTCTAGGGGATCTGTGTAGATAAAAAAGGTATGTTTCATTATTTTATGATACTTGGCTAGCTAGGTTAAAAGCTAGCTAGACGTCCTTATTTTTGTTGTTAATTTTAAGCGAAATAATTAATAAAATTTATTTTCAGCCAGTTTGTAATATTTATTCATCTCAATTAATTTTATTACAACAAATTATACTGTGAACAATGGAGTTGCATAAATCTTAATTAGTTGATGTATATCTATAATGTTACCAGCCATCTTTGATGACATAAATATTTAATTATCCCACGATGGCATGGGGTGGGATGGCGAGTGGGAACGAGATAGCTATACCCGTGACCCATACAATTCGAGGGGCTGCCAGCCATCCAGTCCGTGGTCGTGGGTACAATAGAGGGATTTCCGTGAGAATATTGTGTTTCGTTACCAATTCACCAGGCAAGGGATAGCCATTGAATTAGGCCTTTATGAAAATGTTTTATTCCTCTAAGTTCATCGGTTCTTAATTTACCTCATAGGTCTTCAAGCATTGACATTGTAATACGCCATGTTATCACCATCATCCCAGTGGAATAGACCCATGTCATTCAAGTTTTGACGTTCTCCTACAAGTTTGGACATGTTGTTAAGTATCGTTTAAGTTATCCGGTTTACTGTTATTCTTGTTTTAACTGTTATCTACACTTACTAACGTACTAAGTGTTCTTTCATGTCTTTTAGTCCAGGTATAAGTAGTAAGGTGAGTTTCGTGAGTTGGGTCCAGGCTAAATTTATCTACATTTAATTCTCGCGAGGGTGATTCCATGAACATACGATATTAGTGATATATAAAAGAAGTTGAAGCATTGAATTTGTTATTTTTATTTATATTTACATCTCACAAAAAAGTTTATTTTACTGACCGACTATCTATAAAATGTAAAGGCAGCAGCAATCAGTCTCATCTGTAAACCCAGTGAGCTAGTAGGTACAAAGAGAGTTTTACTACTGGTTTAACAATGTCCTTAATTATGCATTCAATTTATTCGTTAATTGATTTGAATTTGAAACGTTTTAATGAAGGAAACCCTAGATTTTTAACAACATTGGCTACTGGCTTTCTCTCCAAACAATGCTTCCGACTCACACTAATATTCACCGAATCTAGAGAGCGTGAGCTGTTATATATTGCACTTTCTTTAATTTTTTTTAGAAATCATGCTTTGTAGTCTAACAGATTTATGTAAGAATCACTTTATGTAACGTAAGATGAGAATAACTTCTTAATTATATTCCATACGATTCGATGCGGTAGACTATTTGGTTTTTAATAAACGAGGAGTGGAGAGAGTTAAGTATAAAGTAAAATAAAGTAATAATCTCATGAAATCATAAAGTAATGACTAAATCGTTTTAATGTATTATGAAGTATAATTGTATGTATAATAAGCCTCAATGGATTATACTTTAATATATTTCCTGTGTGAGTATTAGAGTTCATATCTTATATCGAAATTACTGACGTAATCGTAACGAATGCTCAATTTTTATATGCAACTAGCCGCACATACAGAATGCCTTATCAAGAATTCGTTATCGCTCGCCTTGTGTGTTTTCCCATGTATTTGTATACTCAATTAATGTAAAACTGTACCTAAATGAGTCATATCGGTACAAATAAAACACTTTATGGCCGGTGTACGATCAGATTCGACAATAAAATATGTTTCAATGGTGATAAGATTAAGTTAATGAAGTTATCTTTATCGCTGCAATTCGTTGGTATTTATTACATTTTAGGGCAAGTATTTCAATTATTCATTGGTTGTTGGTTCCGAGGCCAGAAGTGGATTGTTAGTAAGAGTAATCATGATAATCTGATCAAAACTTAGATTTTACAGCTGGTCTATAAACATAAGATGTATTGACCACTCCTGTCGCACCTTTAGCGAATTGTTATGCCTTGAAATTTTTGGGCTAGATTCGGGATTTAATCATTAAACTACTTTTGAGAAGAAGTTCTTAAGACTCATAAGTAAACGGGATTTAATCATTAAACTACTTTTGAGAAGTTCTTAAGACTCATAAGTAATGGCTTTTGGTGATGGCATTTCGTAATGTTTTGATGAAAAACAATAAATACTAACTCTTTTATCATTTCATTTGATTGCCGTGTTATGACGTTATTGCGCGGTTTCTTATAACCGCGCCCATAGGAATTCAAGACGGCTGCGTCCGGTGACATCGAGACTCACTTAAACAGCGATCATGTTATTATTTCTTATGGTCGTGGTGGCGAGAACATTCTGAGCTTGTAATAATATATGAAGAGTGACTCGTGCCAATAAACTTGCTTTATGTTTGAGTAATTGAGTAATTTATTTGTGAGTGCTGCTTTGAATGTCTTATATTTCGACTTAGTTTTGGATAGTATAGGAGAACGAAAGTCTTGTTGAATGAATACCAATAATAAAGATTTATTTTTTCTCATTCCTAAAAGATTAGGGCCAGCAGTGGCTCAAGGATGTAATGATATGTGTGGGTAAACTTGGTGACAGCATTGTAACTGTATTAAAGACGGGCATAGTAACTGTAACAGAACCATATTTGGAATCATTAAAAAGCAAACCTAAGGATAAATTTCTGCTGAGTCTGCTGACATTGTAGACGTACAAAAATAGGATCTTGGTGATTCAGAAACTTAACGCAGTATTGTTAGAAGTGTTAAAACAGGTTTGAAAGAAAAGTTGACAATGAGTAACAAAATGATTTATGCGAATGCCATAAACTAATTTTAAAAGCAATAAGTCTACATTAGTTAAACGAATCGTTTACTAGTTATTATCTCGAAATCCTTTAATCATCTGTAATGACATTAATTTGCTTTATTGTCGCGAGAACAATTTCTTAACTACTGTCGCCATGGTCTTTGAAATTGTAGGTTATTCCAATTTCAAATTTCATATATTTATTTTCATATTTTACGGTTAAGAATGGAAACAAATCTAATTACGGAAACGAAGCCGCTATTACATTTTGGGATGTGACTTGTACTATCTCACCTTATGAACATCTATTACTTCTGAATCCTTATCTTGTCGGTTTTGTCTAGAGACTACGATCGTTATGATATTAAAAATTTAGGATTTTTTTTGGATCTTCAATAAAAGTGTTTACGGATTTATTAATTTCACGAACAAAAGATTACTTTATTTTTGTATGTAGTTGAGTCAGTCACACAGATTTCTTCTTTATTAGTCTATTATCTATGGCAGGTATACCTGTTAGGTACCTGCAACGTTGGACAAAAATCGTAGAATTAGGATAATTAATATTGGTAACTTGCCAATTGAACTTTCTGAATCACATTACCTACACTAATGGCCTCGCACATACTAAACATTGTTTACAATCCGTTATTCAGTAATTGCATCATGGCGACAGTATTCTCGACCAATGTAGAGGACGCTGACCTACTCAGTCTCGTAGTTCCGATTTACGATCCGCGCTGACATCACTTATCAACAACACTATGAGTGTGACTACGGTAGGTATGTGAACTGTTTGTGTGGCTACTGTTACTTGGGAGGTTATGATAATTTTTATTTTCATGATAGTCTTACACCAGATTCGCTCAGAATATGGAATTGCCACTCCCCGTTAGAATTTTTTTCGCTTATATCTTGATTTATGCTGAGTAAAAACATTTCGTATTACGATTATGTTTTAGTTTCAAAGTTCTTTAAGGTTTTTATTTCAATAGCGTCGGATAAAAACATCGTTTAATTAAGTCATCAACACTAGTTCAAACGTTTAGAGATAATAGAGAGATCTGTGTAGAAGAAAAAAAGAAATATTGTAACGATCAGCTTTTTATACTGTCGTTAAATCTCGTCGGAAGCTTCCAAGAAAAAATTGTCTTAGAAAGTCTTCCGTGTTTACGACCCTAAACGACTTATCGTTTTTCGTCGTTAGGATTAACGAACTGATCTGAGTAGGAACTGTCGTGGTTAAAATATCTTCAACTGTTTAATATAACAATGCATGATATTGTTTCGTGTGTAATATTTGAATACCTTGACGTCACTCAAAACTTATCAGCTGTAAATGTTTGTATTATTTGAATTACAAATGACAATGCTGATTACTTTGATAGCTATTCAATATTTTGATTGTCTATGACGTATAAACCAATAAGTAGGTTTATAAATACTACTGTCAGTAATTCGTTTCGTTCATTTCGTTCATCGTTTCATTCAGCTTTGAGATTTATAATTAAAAAAAAACCATCTAATCTTGTAAGTATTTTCTCAATGCACCTTATGCCAGTCATCTTTTAAGCCTACCATCGTTTCTCAAAGCTGCAATATCATCATCGAGCAGAAGAATCAGCAAATCGTGTACTTAGAGGACCTCCTAGAGCTCTCGATTTGTCGAAGTCACAAAAATGGCCCCGCACTACCTAATCGCTTTTGAATCCGAGGATCCATTTTACGGGACTACACGACACGACGTCATCATCTAAGTGGATTTCTTTCTACCCACTCCATTAACTAACCATTTGCATAGCGCTACGCAAATAGGGAAACGAAAAGAAAATGAAATTGTAATGCAAACGAAGTTAAAACGTTTGTTGGCCGACACTTTTCCACAATTATTTTTAAGTTTTTCTCATTTTCATTTGCTAATTGTAACCGCAAACTTTCTTAATTTCTTTTTTAACGGCTTCAACTTCAATCCAAATGGTCCATTGCGGGACGTAGATCTTTCATAACTGAGGACACCTAGAATGCACTTACTAGTTACGACAGCTATCTGACGACAACAACCGGTTTGACAATTTGTCTTGTTAATGGGGTTAAATCTATTTTTAGTCGGTTATCATTTAGGTTTACTTTTGCTTAGGTCTTCAAGATTACGTCAAAATGTATGCAATGTTATCAGGGATCTAGCAACATTGCCTCATCAGTTGCTAAACAACACCCTGCGCCATGATCGTAGAAGATTAGATTGGAAGGTTTTAAGGAAAGCAAGGATGCTTGGACCCCTTTACACCATCAAATACATATGAAACGTTCTATCCAAAACGTTCTTGTATCCTTTGCCTATACTAATATAATTCATATTCAGTTTATTACTAAGTACCCAGGTAAGTTATAGCTTCGATACCGTGTAATTCAATATACAAATGGGACCCATATTGCGATAACATAATATAGCGTTTATTTAATTTAATGTATAAATATAATGTATCCCGTCTAAGCCAGAAGCAAGGAAGAAAATGTACAGGTGCTAAAAGAGCATAGGTTACACGAAAAGAGCGGATAGTTATTAGACACTCAATAAAATATAACAATGTAATATGCATAAATTATACGTTAATTGTTATCTTCGTAGTGAATCAGACTGTTAAATACCTCATTTGTGTCCACTTCAAAATTCATTCAATAAGGAATGCGCTGGAAAGCATTTGAATGCAATGGATTTTATCAACGTTATTTATTTGACACACAAACTTTGTAATGAACTAAACGATTCCATGCATTGTGTTTAGATTGAGTATCTATTGAATTTATTGCTCGCATGCCCTGATGGTTTTCAATCATGAGAGTGACCCTACAAATGTGATTTTAGATTGCATGAAATTATTTTTGCATTTATAATTATTAAAATGAAGCACTCATAGTCCGGCGGCTTGCGTCTACTCGTATCTTGTGATCGACCAAGTTAAGCAATGTGGGCGCGGTCGGTAGTCGGTAGCTAAATGGGTGATTGCTAATGGCAAAAATATCTTTTTTTAATCTTTATTTATTCAGGGGTTTTTGTATGGTAGGTACCTACATACAAATGTCAATCCCATTATTTCCTTACACACACAATCAACACAACATACACTTAAATGACATTAATTGTATTGTCTTGTTGTATTTTTTGTGATAAGAGGTAGCAGTCGTAAGCAGCCGAAGGCAAGAGTAAAACTCCAAGCAGTATTATTTTTAAATATGTTTTTATGTTCGCTACGGGCGCTGTTTTTATTGCCTTAAATAACAAAATATCGTTATTTATTCAACACATGTATTTTTTGCCAAGAACACGCTGGTAGTGACTAATATTGCTGGAAGGATAGCTCGAGTCTCTCATATTACCTTTATTATACGTAACATGTTTTTGTTAAATGAAAGCGTTTCAGCAAATTAAATAACGCTTTTATTACGCAGGCCCACTAAGATTCTTAAAATCGTTTGTGCGATGAAAATACTAGAACCGAACATACTAGACACGAACACACCCTGACCAAGAACAGCAACTGGAATTCAAGATGTGCGGTGGTCCGGTATGGTGACCATTGCACCATAGTATGGGTTCTTGTCCGATTGATTATGTCATTAACACGTAATGAAAAGCAATGCTGTCAATATTAACAGATTTAATTCAGTATTTACATTATAATGACGATATCTAATTAATTGATAAAGACAGGCAACAGGGAATCATGATTATTGGACATATACATAGAAACATTCAGAATTTCAATCACACGCCCTAATTAGCACGGATCCATTCACGTTACATTCCCAATTCTCTTGGGTTTGGTATTCTTAATTAATGTTGGTAAATAAGCACCGAAGCCTCCGTACAATCGGATCAAAGGCCGATGACCCGTCTGTATAGTTGTTGTCATTAATATTTATGGTTCGTGACTCTTCCAGCTTACGCTTCGGGGAAATAGGCACTTGAATGTTTGTCCATTGCACGTAGCCCTTTCCTTCCCATTTACTCTAAGTACATGTTAATTACAAAAAGATAACATTGTTTTTCGTTTATGTACGTACTCAAATGAGTAAGCCAATAGCTCGTTCGATATACCGAAGTGACGCGTTACATAAGCGTTACTTAGAAATACCTTTTATTATAAAATAAACGGTAGTGTTTCACCTCCTGTTGCGGTTTAAAACCTACATTCTTATGATTCTGAATTGTTATTGCGATTTAGAATCAATAGTAAACCCAATTCAGGTAGTTATTTAAATCAGTTGGTCTTTGTGATAATGAAAATCTCAAAATATCAAGAAATCTTAGGGAACTCTACTATGCTGTAGTATCATCCCATATTCTCAAGAGACAGCGAAATACAGAAGCATATACAGCAAGAAAGTAAAACTTACGATAATAAAGTATCAGCGTTGAACCTCACAACAAGAGTGTGACACGTTTCTCGTTATAACGCAATAATTATTCAAGTTCGAAAACCTTTGATAAAGACGTAACTGTCGACAAACGGCCTAATAGTAACCTCGTGTCGTGTGACGAAACGCAGACGGTGCCCGATGAATGCTCTCCACGACTAGATTGCACTGTATCGCGTCGCAGTCACCACTTCCTGTCCACGGTTCAAACTGACATTAGTCTTGTATGGAAATATTATAAAACTAGAGAACCGCCCGAGCTTCGCTTCGGTACCCGTAGGAAACAGCCGCGTAGGTCCCACTCCCGTAGGAATCTCTGCTAAAAAGTATCCTGTAACATTTGCCTATGTCTTAAGTAAATTACATGTACTATTTGATAGCGTGATTCAAAACTTGCAAATGAATTTTACTAACGCCATCTATTAACAACTCTGGAAATAAATATCTAGCAACTAACAAAAATTCGATCTTCCCATGGGAATGATCCACCCTCCTAACTATCCCCACACACATAAACTATACCATATAATAGCCATGTTGCGACGCGAAAGAGTCACAAACAAACAAATAAACAAACACACTTTCACATGTATAATATTAGTAAGGATAAGGATTTCGTATTCGAATGATCCCTGGCCTTAATGTTTTGACTGCAAATCCGAAGCGAGTGGCCCAATATCCACGGCATTTTATGCCAGATTAGAATATTATGT
>DWJQ01000474.1:0-14244 GCA_018248915.1 Hesperia meskei straton | reverse complement strand
TGACGGTAGGAATGGTACTGAGTACCTTGGCGGGCGGTGGTCCTACCCCGGGCGAACTCTAGGCTCTACCACCTGAGACAAACTTAACTAAACTTAACTTAAAACAAAAACGGAACCCTGGTAGGATATTGTACTTAGGTACCTACTAATAACTGATCGCGCTACTTCGGAAAATCTATAACATGTTGCCTTTACTTCAATTAATTTCTACTTGTGTTTATTGAACATTCGATAAACGCTTAGATGAGCCAGTCAACGGTAAATAGTCACTAAAAGCATCACACGTGTGGTGTTGACCAAGGCATAACAGATAGAGGAGATAATTATAAAGAAAGCAAGCAAGAGGGTGGTAGGATTGGACCACTGCCCCGCACTCTAGCAGTCTTCACGGTATATATTTTTATGTGAATCGACTGAACTAAAAGAAATGTTACACTTTTTCCAGCTATATTCTGGAAAACCAAGTTCAACGTGGCGCCAGTGGCCCTTTTGTTAGAAGTAGCTGGGTAGGTACTGTTTCTCCACTTCGATCTTACAGTTAAAATTTTAAAGTATTTCGGTCACTGTGTCGAACATCATTAAAAAGTTTAATCCCTCTTCCTTTGGTCTGCAACACGTCACTGATACTCATGGATGGCAATAACAACTTACCGTATACTGTACGCCACTAGTTTGTTGACTATTGACATAAAACATGAATCCATTCCTTTTCACGCTAATTGATCTGTTTGGGCGGACTCTCAAGGACGAATAAATGAAACGAAGTTCTTGTAATATTCTCAAGTATATTTCCAGCATCTTTGTATAAAATTTACATAAAAATAACAGTGATAGCGGCAAGCGAAATTATATTCGCCAATAATATTCGACGATCGTCGGTCGACTTTAAATTAAATTGTACTTAAGTATGATAAAGGATAACATAAAAATCCTAGGGAATAAATCGTGACACAGAAATGCATTAGCCGTGAACGCGATTCGCTATTAAGCCTTTCATATGTTATGACAGCTGAACAAATTGAACTTGGCAATTTATTGAAGTTTAAATAAATTCATCGACATTGCAGACGTATGTATTTCCCCGCGGAAGAAGTTTTGAGTTTTGTTTGAGGGCAAACTCGTCGTCTGCATATGGTAATAGGACGTTTCATCTACACGACTCATCGCGATTCATTCGCTAGCTATGTGCGAGAGAAAGTATTGCAAACGACACCAGTTTCTGACTTCTGACTATACGATAGGTATATTACTTTGCCAGCTGCTGCTTAGAACGCAAATAACCCATTCGACTACCAAACATTACAATTCATATAATCGATGAATTCATCTCACTCTAACTATATTTTGAACACATAAAATTATAATAATTGTTATTTTAATTTTAAGTTTAATTTTTATTTTATTTTTCTTGTTTAAATGTAAGCATTGAAATTGATGTTCAATAGGAGTTACGTATTCATTTGGAAATACCAAATAAATGTACTACGTAATAATTCCATAGATGTTTCTAGGAGTTTACTCCACTAGTTACTATTATATTATCCGTCCTAGAAGACAGCATTATTAAGTCTAGAGAATTAACATAGTAGCTTTAGCTCGTCGGCACTCTACAGAGCTAAGATCTCTCATTATATTTAGAAGAGGCTTATGTATTTTGTGATGCAATTCATTAAGCGTATTCCAGTGATTTTGGTGAATACGCCAAGTGTTTAAAATTTCTATAGCTCAAGATTGGCCTGAGCTCCAACAAGCCATACCTTAATGATAATAACTTTTAATTTTAACCCTGTCTGCAGACACAAAAACCTTTCTATGAGCGCTTTTACTATTTAAAGTAGAAATTGTAAAAATTCGCATTGTGTAGAATTTCTGTTATGCGTACACTGACACCAAATTGTAGGGAACAAGGGAAAATTGTCCAAAAGTAGGTATAAAAACTACCGCAAGGTAGAATTGATATTACAGCCTAGTTATTTTCTTACTAATTACAGACCATCAATATGATAATCAAAGGGGCGTTGAGAGTCGTAGGTAATAGGTATAACAATTCTCTAATTTATACAACAAGATACTCGTAGTTAACAATACAATATATCATAATTAGTATAACAATAGTCTCGACTCTAGCGATTCTAACTCGTTCTAATTTCGCACCCATACCAATTGAATTACTGGACAACAATTCAGTCAACAACGTGCTTAAACACCATGAAAAACAAACTTCCAATATAATTTCATTGTTCTAAAATATTTACGCTAAGTTTCACAAAGAAACCGTTCTGTAAGCACCAACTAATGACAAGGAATAGCCCACTCCAATAAACATGACAGTAATTTTTTTTTAAACATTTAACCATATAAAATAATTAATAATGAAAATGGAAGCAGCGTCCTAGTTTAAGAACATGGTTCCGCAATTGACATGGATCCTTTGATTTCGCACTAGAATATAATATAAGACCACTCTTGGTTCACTTGAATAATTGAAGAACAAGCTTAAAATTATGTAAGGTATAATATCTCACTTAACGATATATTTAGTTATGTACAAGAACAATTCCATAAAACTGATTTTGGGCCGTTATGTACAGTCGTAAGACTTTCATCGGTGATTTTCTAGTATCACTACAAACAAACTATTCGTTCTGTAAACGCTCCAATGATTGTCATATCAGTGGAAAGTGCTGCTCGTATCACTTGCGGAGCGACTGCGTCTTTGACTTTCAACGTGAATTCCCGACGACTCGGAGCGGGAAGCGCACCGCCCATGCCGTTGAGGACCCTCGTTCGCCCAGCTACATCTAAAGGTTTGCCCTCTTCGCTGTTTCCAAGCACCTTACGCACGCACGCCGATTTGCACGCCTCTTTTTCTGCTTCGAATAACTCTCGTGCAGCGATCTCGTACGTTCGCCTCTTGTCCACGCCTCCGATAGACGCATTGTTGCCGGGTACCTTTTCTAAGAGAGCTTTCGCCGCTCCCGCCTTTAATATGGCTGGTAATAAAAGTTCTGCTACGGCTCCGACGGTTCGAGAGCGCAAAAAATGCAAAACCTGTTCGGCCTCCCTAGTTCCATCGAAGAGTCTCCGCTGCCGTGCCGCGGGAACTGGCCTAGCTACGCTCCAAGCCTCCATCCAAGGATTACCTGACAGAAGCATTCGATCACTTAACGCCCCTCCGCCGTCCGGTTTCCAGTCTCGAGGAGAGTACCACTGAACAAAGTCACACAATTCCGCCCCTGGATTAGCCGCTTTGAATGCTTCCATATCAGAGAGGAGCGGAGCACTCATCATTCTTGCCCAAAGTTCAGACGCTTTAGCGTTTTCACTCTGCTGAGCCATTAACTCAGCGTCTTCTTCTAACTGATCTTCGGTTTTAGGAGCTGGATCCTGTATAAAAAGCATAATTTTAACGGGTTCATAAAAATATTGAGGATGTCTCTCAATAGAACATGTCATTACCAAAAGTTATTATTAAAATAAATGCAATAAAGTAACGTTTATATAAACACGCGTGAGTTAAACGATATTTTATAGTGATAGCACATAATTATCATAACGTAGAAAGACATTAACATTAACCAGAACTACTTAAGACTCTGTTTGAAGTGAAATCTGCATAGGAGAGTCTGTTTTTATCACATTTTCCGCAGACATAGCACAATATTCTGAATCATTCTTAGGTTCTCACGTGTTCTAATCTTAGAAACCAGACACAGGGATTGTATTGAGTATTATAATTTACTGAAGTACCTATTGAACGAAATATGTATAGAAAAATATTCAAGAATCTAAAGTAGTACTGTAAGAAAAGTAAGCTTACCTGTGTCCGCGGAATATAAAGAGGTGCACCATTCTTCAGAGTAGCATTCTCAAGCCGGCAAAGGCGGCCTGCGGGCCGGTCCCAAGGGAGCTGGTCTTCTGCATTCTCTTCATCAGAGCAGTCAAAGAATTCGTCATCGGAAGAATTCGCCACTGCACTGCCCTTGCTGTCCAGAGCTCGCTTAATGCAGCAATTGAGGAGTTGCAGCTTTTGATGTAGGAGACAGGTGCGAGCGTTTGGAGCACCGGGTGATACGCTGAAAAATTACCTTTACTTAGGTCTTGAGGATCAAAAACAAAAAAATACTCAAAGGCATATTTCTCTCTATGTATATCTCTTTACGTAGAGAATTACAATATAATAACTAATAGTAATTATGATTACAGTACGTATACCAATACAATAAAAATTAAGTAGGTGCTTTTGACGATACGAAACAAATTTTATAAAGCACATAAATTAGTTCTAACTGAACGCTCAAAATTCCAACAAATTGATCCACAATTAAGTTGTACGCAAATGCTGACCCATTAATAAAAATCAAGTATCACGTATAAACTTACTTTCACTCACAAGGTAATTTTGAAGACAAATACATGACCTCGAAAAGAAAGCAAATAAATCAAGAGAAGGCGTTACGACTAACGCAATATGCGAAACGTTTTCTCTTTCATGTATGCAAATTCGAAAGACTTAGCAGAAATGTAGTACATGTGAGCAAAAGCTTCACAAGCGTTGGCACCGAGGTGGCAGGTATGACACACGAGCGGATCTCACCGACCGCGACGCACCTGATGCCCAATGCGGTCCAAAATATTTCTCTCGAATTCCACACGCCGTGCGTCGCATCGCGTCGTGACCTACAATTGCCGCGAGCTAAGTTAACCGCGCAAACGCGTTCAGAACCGTTATCATATTGAATTACAAATGTGTAGCGAGACGACCATGAGGCATCGAAGCAGCTTCATAGATGCTTAGCAAGTAATCGGTCGGTGAACCGTTTGTTTACCGGAGTCGGAGCCTACTCCAAGCGGGTGTAGGTCAGGGCGCTCGGCGGGGCCCGCGTTGCGCCGGCGCAGTCCGTCGCCGCAGAGAGCCGCGAGCGCATCCACCGCAGACATGGGGTCTCGCTCGCAGACCTAAACTTACGTAGTATCCTAATCGCCGAACGAAAGTGACCCCTTTCCCGCTGTTGTGACCCAATGATGATAAACTAATTGAAATCAATCGATTATATTGCGTGACAGTGTACGTCGAAAGTGGCCAATTTCAAAGGATTTATACAGATTACACCAGGATTTATCGCGAAATGGTAAGTAACAAAATATTATAAGTTTCTTTAACTCTATATAATTTCACTCATACGATAATCAAAAATCTAACGAAACGAAAGTATTCCTACTATCGATAATTTTTCTCTAATATCTATGTACTATCAGTGTAGGTATACAAACGCATCCATTGAAAGCACAGAAATATAAAAAAGGTCTAAAGCCAAATAAATATTCAGCATTTCATTTCATTTTGGTTACATTTGCTGGCTTAATTACAAGGTTGTAATAAAATTATTTCAACAAGTTATTGAATTTGTTTTTCGGAAAGTACCTACACAACACAAGCAAGCATTATAGAATTATTTTCCACATATCTAGACGTTTACCAAACTAAATTATATATTTTAAAATATGTTTTTGCATAAATCGTCTTTGTCGCAGCAATGAAAGCTCTATTACAAGGCTTTCTAATATCTCGTTGACGGAAATACATTTTTTAATAATTTCAAATGTATAATTAGATAGGTTTTAACAAAAAATATTACTTAGTAACATGGATTTGATTGGACTTTCAAGTATAACAATTCATATTTCATTATGTCGATTCTGTGGTGTCTAATACCATAGATAAATTTTACAAGCCTTAACTCTTGATTGATAACAATTTTAAACACAAATTAACCGCATATTTTAATATAAATGCACTTTATTGAACTCAAAATACGTAACGTATTAAATATCGAAAACACAGGTACATACATATGTAAATAAGAGTAAGTATTAAGATTGTAGCACCACTGGAACTGTTTTGATTGCATTAATTAGGTAGCGCGTGTTTCGTCGAGAGACGTTAATAATTTCATTAGGTAAAGGATTGTCGTGCAAATATTCTTTGGACGTTATTAGTACATAAAGAAGCTAGCTACAGTATTATTGTCCAGAAGGCCACTCAACTCAAACGAGCATTGCCCCAAGTTGAAGCCACTCCGGTGTAGATGATGTTCCACTAGACGGCTAATATTCTCCGCGTGGACGTTAGCTAAATAAATTACCACATATTAATTATCTCAAAGTTTACTGTCCAGGTGAAGAGTGTTTCTAACGTATGAAGGTTGAAGGTTGTTTATTAGACTATTATTTACTTGAACTTTGCACGACATTTTGCAAAACAACTCATCGTGTAACCCGTACCAGCAATGTTTCGTTTTCAATCACAGGACTCGCTTTCAAATTATGATGAAATAAAAACGTAAAATGAAAGCTCTTTGGTAAAAAGCAAACGTTGATTAAACTCGACATCGGCAGCTATGACAGTGGATTTCCAATTTAATTTCAAAGCCGAGCGCCAACAGATCACTACAGCGAAAGTTTATTTTTTAGTCTCGTCATTGGAATGAAACGATTCTCTAGTGTGTCTAGTAATTATCACGGATACAATTAATTTCACGTTTTATATTTAAAATAATTTTCTTTCTATTCTGCTAAATATCATAAACAAAATTAATACTTTCAATTTTTAATTCAACTATCTGCATTAATATTGCTTTTTGTGAATAAGGAACTATAGACTTTATGTGGGCATTTTTTATGTAACAATAAAAGTTGTACCCTAATTGTAAAAAATGAGGTAACGGTGAAATTTATATAATACCACAAGATTGAATTGTTCGTTTGGCCCCGCTTATCTCTAAAACGGCCAGTCGGATTTGAAAAATATTTTGTTTTTGATAGCCGCAAGTCTGTGGGGTTAATTTTAGTAAGCCCTAAATAATTATTGATGTTATCAAAGCGATGCGAGTGTCACCAGTACCATAAATGATCGGTCTATCATCATATATAAGTATGAACCCTAAAAACGTTAATTATCTTGAAGAAGCTCAATAAGGGGCTACATTTCAAGTTTGTGTTTGTAAACCTCCGTGAAAGTTTTGTATGAATCGCTGTCTATCGTATTAACAGCATTTGTTACACGGAAGATATTTGAGTGGACAAAAACCAGCGAGACTTGGAACAATGGGCAGAGGTAACTGTGCCATTGATTACTCGACCGCCGGCACTCCTCCGTGGGACCATCATTGTACTACACCTGTCTAATTATCTTCGACTCGAGAGAACTCCGATATAAACGAGTAAAGTCGGAAAGAAGTCTTTCGACCCGGTGCGACGCTACGTCAGCGTCATACGACGTAATGTATTTAATGGTCTATGTATGTTTGTTTGTTTCTTTGTAGCGCTATGAAAGCGCTATCAAATCAATTTTGACGGTTTTCATGTCATTTACGTTGATCTTGCGAGTAGCACCAGAAACCTGGTAGTTAAATTATATATGTAGTGTCAACAGCAGAAAGTATTATTTTGAAGGGATAAAAATTAATGTGAAGTTGTGGGTGGATTAGGAATTTTATTATACATAATAGATATTTCGATCCTTTCGATAGACCATTAAGGATCTTTCATATTTTATAGTTGTTTAGCCACCATTAATTTTCCCTGGAATATATGTAAACATCTATATTTCGTGGTCGACATTTAAGTTTCTAACTTGCTACATGTTGTAGTTCGATTCGATTCGATTCACTTTTATTTCGTTGGTAAAGTTAATTGTGCCCACGTAAAGTTACGTTAAATGGTTAAAATAATATGAACTTTCTGAACGATATTTTCATAGATTTAAAGTCGCGTGCATCCATAATTGGCAGTCTTTCCGTGATTTCCAATTTAAGAAATTAATCCTCAGTCAGTCAACTTTTTATAGGGTTGAATATTGTAGGTTTCTTCCACTAGTTCGCGTGAGATCTTAGACTTAATCAGGTAAGTCTATCATCCGCGTAAAACCTAGGTACCGTCTATGCCCTACAAACACTGATGGTAAGTTAATAACAAGGTTTTGCTGTACAATTACCGATGTATCTTCGCAATAAAGCGAGTGAAACCGCGGGATACACCTAGCAATAAATAAACGTTTACACGCATAAAGTTTTGTTAAAAATTAATGAAACGGCCCTTGTACGGCGCCGCAAATGTTTCTTCTCAATTTAACATAATTTAACTTAAGACTACATTGTCGTGGCGTCTCTTTGTTAATTCCCTTCAAAAGTTCCCGAGCGCTGAACTCATTTAACTTTTATAACTCCTGTTTAGAAGTAACAGTCCATACACGGATTAGACACGCGAACGTAAACTTTGGTGGAAATTATTTTATTGTTTTATTAAAGTTAAAAACCTTTTAAATACCTTTCGTGGATTTTGTTTATATCGCGAATCTTCATCCCCTATTTCAACCCTTTAGGGATCGGTTTTTGAAAAGTAAATAACCTACATAATTTGACCTTCCGGAATCTACTATATTCCTGAGAAAATTCATCATCGGCCAAGCGGTTAAGATTTTCTTCAACTATTTTCATTCTGAATTTTGTCCAAATCGGGCCGGTGATTTAGCCGTGAAAGCGTCACAGACAGACTTTCGCATAATATAATATTAGTATGGAAATATGGATAACGTTTAACTCACGTGTTTTCTCTTCTACATATTTCTACGTTTACATACTGCCATCGCTGTATGTAAACGCAGTCGCAGATTTATTATTTAGGACAAATAATTTGTATCATTTACATGGTTCCATTTTCTTGCCTGTTGCATACAATAAAATTTAAGCAATAAACCACTCGCATCATCTAAACAACTCCTAACATTTTTGATCTTCTTGACAACTTGCGTTTCAAGTTTTGCCTTGATCTAACCAGCAGATACCATTATTTCTTATTTCTTCATATTCATGATTCTTGCATAACCTTAACCCTTCAAAATTAGCATGCAAATGCAGAGAAGGTTTCTCCGTCAACGACATTTGGTGCGCTAAACGAATGGTCATTAAATTTAGTAAATAAGCCTTTCCGTCGATTCGTTAATAGTAATACAATTATAATAAATAATATTATTACCTAATTATTTATTTACTTCTCGAACTCAGCCACGCTCCCCGTTTCGCTGGGGGGTAGATGGAAATTATGATGCATTTAGGTGTCAAATGCGCTTATATTTTTACTATAAAACGGAGAGCTACATATAAAACAAAAACAAATAAAAAATGGTATTTGCACACCTGTTTTTGAAAGACCTGTCCAATCCAACGGCACAATATAAACTAAACACATAACGATAATACACTCATAGTAGGTTCAAATCCTAATTGACAAACTGAATTGTTTTATCATTTTATATTAATGAAATGAGTTTAAATCTACGTTCTCGGTCTGGGTGTGTGTCCTTGTCTAGTGTGTTGTCCATGGCATCCACGACACAGAGAATCCTAGTGTGGGGCTATGAGTGTGTGTAGCGTTATTATTAATACGAATTTGCTATAAATTCACACTCACCAAATCCGATGAGTAGGGTAGGTACCAAAGTTTTCCTATAATGAAGTAACCTACTTTTATATTAAAATTAACCAATATTAACATAAACATAGCATCGCGCATCCAATCCAACACGTTAAATAAATCAACCAATATAAATACTACATAAATATAAGTAATACATAAATCCGAAAGTGATAATGATAATGTGATAATGATATCGACGATGACCAAATTTATATCGCACTTCGCATTAGGAATATTATCTCGTTGTAAGCGATATGCCTGGAATAGGTAAAATTTTAGGAGCATAATTTTTGACGACCCCATAGCACAATAGTTACCATTCGATTTAAAGAGTCCTAGGTTCGATTGCCAGCGAGGCAGAACGAATGATAAATTTAAATTTCTATTCTCCATCTGGGTGTATCTTTTCTTTTATCAGATGTGACTTGTGATTTTTCCTTGCGTTATCCACTCACGACCCAGGGACTCCTATACTCAGTCCGCATTTGATATAGAATTTGTTTTTATAGCAACTCATAATCCATTTAGTCTTATGAAAGTGAAATTATGACTTATAAGTCGAAATACGAGTGTAGATGGAAGGAGTGAAGGAAGAAAGAATGTACCTATATCTAAAACAAAATGTCGATATCGACACTTATATAATAAATCAACTTGAAAATGATGTCGGCTCTACAAACAAGTTAAAAAACCATTTGTCTAAAATAACGGACGTCTTGGGCCGTCACCAAAAATTGAACACCGCGTATCTACTCTATCAATTCTTACAGCAAATACTTCATTAGTAATATGATATAAGCACAGTGAAGCAGCTTCAACTTTTTACTCCTCGCCTCAAGAAACACTGCCGTTCAATGTAAGATCATGTGCAACTAGAAAATCCGCTTACAATAGGGAAAATAAAACATGACATGCTAGTTTATTGACCCCGCGGGACGAGG
This sequence comes from Hesperia meskei straton, assembly GCA_018248915.1. Taxonomy (NCBI): domain Eukaryota; kingdom Metazoa; phylum Arthropoda; class Insecta; order Lepidoptera; family Hesperiidae; genus Hesperia; species Hesperia meskei. The sequence continues at coordinate 3,826 of DWJQ01000474.1, read as the reverse complement.
CACAGGTGCAGGAACATTCCTCTCAGTCACGAGGCGAGAACTGCCGAGAACATTGGCGGACATCGCCGTGCATTACCTACCACTCTAATGCGATTGTCAATTGGCTACTGCCGAGTACCGTAACCATCAGGAATTCTTACAAGAAATTGCTTTTTAACTGTATCCAAATGTGAAGAACACCTGCGAAACACATTCTGTTATTTACACATTCGATAACTGAAATATTAGGGTATGATGAAAAATATCGTAAATTAAACATGGCAATATTCTCGTCAAGCAACGTCCTAATAACTGGCAAACAAATTCTATAGATACGTAATTTCTCCGCCCTTAAAGGCCCGCGTTTTCTTAAAACACTATGTTTAAAAAATAAAAAACCAAAACGTTAATAACTAACCTATGCTGTCTCTACATAAACAAGTCCAAAACCGGCAATCTCATGGCATAAATAATAGCGAAGGCCGAGCCAGTTCAGCTAGTAAAAGTGTGCTCCATCGGTGCATCGTCGAAACAATATTTTCCGTTAGCCTGAGTTTTGAGGTCATGGGTTTTATACGTCCCTAGCTCGTTAAGCGCGGGTAGGCCCTGGAATCTATAATATTCTATGAGGCCGGTATAATTATAGTAATGTTGAACGTGTGAGGCGGTCGCGCGCCAGTCGGCATCGCGGCCACGTCCCCTCTTCGTCTTAGAGCCATAAACGCAGTGCGGCGTGCCGATGTTTTTACGCGCTTTTCCAAACTGAGCACAGCTAGAACATCTTGAGCTATTTTATTTACCTACAAATCTAAGTGAGAACCATCAGTCACAAACAATAAAGGGAATTTGAATGAAACAGATGGGCCACCGGCTTGTGGGTAGATGGATGATGAATAGGCATCGACACCTATGGACGAAACAAAATCTAAGGAGCATCTATACAACGCCAGCCTTTTTTTCTATTAAAATACAATACCTGATAAATAACTGCCTATTGGAATTCATTTACTCTCTTACTCTTTTTACAGGCGCATAACTTGACAATAAAAACGCTTAAGATGTCTGTCTTAATTTATTTAGTTTGTTTTTCCTGTGGTCTTACCAAGTAGGACTGCGCAGTTGAGCCAGGGGTAAAAAACGTAATTAAACATAAGCCATAGAAGTTAGTAACATGAAAAAATGTAATTTCATTAACATATTTTTATTTTAATCACAATCCGTACCACATACCACTGAATAGAACATGCATTTACATACAGCGATATTAACGCTAATATATGCATTTCGTTGCGGAACTCTGCGTTTAAGCGAGCTGCGAGCAACGCAAGTAGAGACCCCGCAGAACCGAGGTGAAATTTGACTACCAGTAATTTTCAGGATTTGTGCCGCAAAGTTGTATAATAGGAAGTTATTTAATTACAACCAAGCACTTCCGGACGTACCTTATTCACAGATTTCCCGCCGTACCCGTCGGAAGGGAACAGTACCAGTACATTATGCACGCTCTCTAGCATCGCGAATATTATAAGTGTTACCAACATTACCGGTCGTCCGCAAATTCCCCGCATTTGTTAAATCGACGTACATTTGTTACGTGCCCGCGAATTAAACCTTACGTGAGGCATCTAACTAATAACGTCCGTTCTTTTACTCGGGTTACGTCCAGTTACATATAATTACACCCGAACTGCCTAGTTCTATCGATTGGTCATTAAATATGTCAGTTACATAAAAAGTTTATTTTTATAAGAAACTCGATTTTTACCTATATTTAAACAAATATTTTTGTGTAAAGTATTGTTTATGAAACAATATAGAAATTTGTATTACGTACAACGAAGCGAACGGATAATAAATTAAGTACGCACAAAATAAAATAATATTTTATTCATAGCATAGAAAATAAAGTCTACACTATATTTACACTACGCGTTGGAGAAATGCACACACAGAGACATCGCTTTACGGACATAAAATTTTGAAACAACTACGGGTCGTATGTATGAACATTGAATATGTTTTAAGTTTTACAATTTCATCTGGTTAATTTTGTCTAAAACGTAGTTCAGGGGGCAGCGGAAGCGTGGTACTGCATCCTAGCGTGCTACCTTTGTTCCATAAAAAATGATTACAGATTACTATCAACGAAATCCAAGAACGCTCTAACCTTTTCTCGAAGTGCGCTTGAGGGGACTTTTCTGGACTTCACTATGTAATTGAAATCTGTTCTGTTATCATGATTACATTTTGCTTTCTCTGGTACCTAGCATATCAAACACGCGTAGATATGTCATCCGACCAAGACCACCTGGTAGGTAATTACACAGGGAGTTGCGCTTTCTAAACACATTCGATTTAATTTGACTGCGTTTTGGCTTCACTTGTTGCATTTTGGCTAGCCACTATACATGGCATATATTTTTACGCTTTATTCTTACTTTTTAACTTCTCATTTCAATGTAATGCACGACAATGTAGAGTTCATTTTTATGTTTCGAATATTGTTATGCTTCGAAAACGAAAAAAAATATCCACATTAAGTATGTCGGTATTTTTGTACATATATCGACATACAAAACAATTAGTTAACGTTATCTATAACATATTTGCCATGTAATTTTAATACATAAAAATGTATGAAAAACCGATTCTTATCTTTCATTTACATTCATATAAATGTAATGTTTTTGCACCTTACATAATATTATTGTTAACAGGAACAAAATATTAATTATTAAAACATTTTCTTCCACATGATTACTTTCAGTAGAAATAATTCGAACAGTTATTTCGAACTTCCTTTGTTTTTTAAGTACTTTTTTCAAATACCACAGCAAATAAATAAACTAGAATACACACGAGTTTAATTAAAATGAAAAATTGCTAGCAGTACACTGACTTTAACACGGTCTAATACCTTTTGTAAGAAACATATTTCACTAGTCCGTGGAACAAAGTGCTTTTTACTTTTTGCGGCAGCGGTAAGCCCTACAAACGTACAACTGTATGCTCCTAGCTTTTAGCCATACAATAGCCTTGCGCAATTGATATACAGTACATCATTCCGACAACAATACTGTTCATGGGATTTTTTATACAACACAATACACTATGAAATATTTACTTACAGGTAATCGTTTGACTATTTTTCAAACAAATTTGAAAATTCAACAGATGTTTCATTATTTCTCATATAATCATATCCCTATAGACAAAGATATAGGCGAAATTTTAAAGAAACCTTCAACCTCTATTTTAATCCCTCCTTGGAAGGATATGAAAAGTATTCTCCAGACGTCTACCAACTATAAAATACCTCCCTGCCTTTCATCTTTATACGTCGAGCGCTATTCGATATTTCGCGATGCGAACAACCTTTCGCCATAAATGTAATTTTGGGTTTAGTTTTCGTATTTGGTGTTCTATTGGTTACCTAATCCTACTTAACTGGTATTGGATTTACTTTTACAATGTAGTAGGTACCTACTTTGTAAAGTGTCTATCTGTTACAGTTTAAAAAACAGTCCTGTAACAGATAAACAGAAAGGTAAACGGACAGCAGAGTCTTAGTAATGCGGTTTCCGTTGGTACCCTTTGGGTTCGGAACAAGAAAAAATATTTCAAACACACAATAAAATTTTAATCAGACACATATATTGCTTTTTAACTGCCACTGTTCGCCTAAAGCTGGAAACATATTATCGGACGCGGCTGACGGACGCAACTTACGGTCGCGACTTATAGGTATGCACAGTATGTTGGGACATCGTTAGCGGACGCGACCAACGCTCATTCCATAAAGAACTGTAGACAAAGAAACATGTCGAGTAGTGAAAGTGAGGACGAT
>DWJQ01000473.1:0-14244 GCA_018248915.1 Hesperia meskei straton | reverse complement strand
AAAACATCGTTCGTTAATCGTGTGAGTAATCACTATTATTGAAAAGCTGGCAACATTATTTCGAAAAGTGACATTAGAAAACGTCATTTTACTGAATCGAATTAAAAGTCGGAGTATATGTAATCGTAGATAAATTCATTTTATTATAATACAATACTGTTTATATAGTTATTGCCAAATTCTATAAAATGTATTTTTGAATTGCACTCAGTGACGAAAAATACATTTAAAAAGAAAAGTATTTATAAGTTTTAAAGTTTAATGATATTTAAAACTTTTTTATTTTCCTAGGCCTAAAGGGGATTCAAATTGCAAAGTAACATGTACTTAAATGAATTATTTACTTAAACTTTAATTTTATGAAGAATACAAGATGGTACGTTTGTATAACACTAATTTAAACCGCTTGTCCCCGTTTTTAAAAAGTGCATCTTTATGTTCCATCTTTTGAACAAAATATTAAATATTAATTTGAAAGGCGCCATCCGCTTGAGCGACGCTCCATGCCCGCGTTCCCCTCACTGAGTGCACTTTCATTCATGAACTTATTTTCTATGGAATTCTTATTTACACTAAGTAGTCACAATTTCGCCTGAAGACTAATGCTACAATAACCTATTCATAAAACGTTCCAAGGCACATGTTTTTTAAAGAACAATCTAGATTTATTAAAATTCTGCTCAACACTCGACTCTACTCTCTATAGTTTCATAAGAAGTTGAAAAAAATCACAATTTTTACAATGCGATCGTATTTACACCGGTTACTATATTAATATATATTTTTGGTTAAAATCACATTAAGTATGGTATTGAAAATATATTGTATTTTTATTAATTTATTTATATATATACACTCCGCTCGAGCTGGTCGCCGGCATGTAACTCTAAACTCTACTGTATAATGTACACGATTCATTATTGCTTGTTTGTCCCGAAAGATGTCACTCGTTGACGTCGCTTAAATCCTATTTAATATTATTTGGTGGACACTAAAAGTTGTGATGTAATGCCGTTAACTGTTAAAATAATTCAGAATATTTATACGAAGAAAACACTGAATTAGACAAGTCACTTTTTAAGAAAAAAATTTAACATTTTTTACAATAAATATGGGTAGTTAAGACGTAGACAACGCTACGAATCTACATAGCATTATATACAAAGTACTACGACGTACATACATATACACTATGTATACATAAATATACATAAGAATACTACAATATACAATACATAGATATTAAATTTCTAGAAAATTCCTTAATAGCTGTGTAGCACTAGGATCACTCGAACAAATATTCCGAACTACCGTCCAAACAGTCCAGACGAGAGGGAGCCACTGCTGCCGCTTCGCCGTCCCGATATAAGCTGTTGCGCGCGCGCGCGTCGCTCAGTACTGCGGCGCCACCCGCGCCGACAGCCGCGGGGAGCGCAGCGGCGAGCGGCGCGCCGCCTCGGGCTATGGTTTGAGTCGCTTGAAGCCGGCGCCGTCGTGGCCGAGCTTCAGTTCCTCGTACAGCGTGGGGTCCACCTCGCGCGCGCCCGCCGTGCTGGGGTTCTGCAGCGTCTCCTGCCGCCACGCTGCGCTGTTCGACACGCCGTTGGCGATGCCGTTGCCGCCGTTGGCCGTGCCGTTTGGTAAAGTGCCCTGTTTACATTATGTTTGTTAGCAATTTTTGTACGTAATAAATAATTGCTTTATGTGTACAGTTTTGTAAATGCAAAAATGTAAGTTAAGGTGTTTAAGTTTGAAACTCCACAAAGGTAGTTTTATTTCGAGCTAGAATATAGATCCTCACAAACGCGACCACTTTTGCGCCCACGACTATGCCAGTGTGTATCTCGTTATAAATTATTTTTTAACGTAAATAGCTTGAAAATATTTTAAATTATGAAAAAATACACTTACATTAATAATAGTGTCAGGATTTGTTTCCCTGAGGTAGCTCGGGTTCTCGAACGCCACTCCTCCTTGAGCCTTAAGCCTAAGATTCTGTGGATAGAAACACCAGGCGGTTATTACTTTTCTCTTCATATTCAACATTCACCAATGTCGATGGTACCTACTATGGAAAAAATTGAATTAAATCAGGTTTATCCAAATCCTCCAACCTTCAAGTCGTCAGGGTGGCTAAGCGACTCGTGAGAAGTGATAGATCAAGCATTAAAATAGGATTAAGCAATTTTGCAAATGGAGTCAATTCACATCATCATCCATTCAATTAATCACAAACAGACTTGATCCACTATTTCCAAGTTAGATATAAATCCTACGCTAATTCCCAAACTCCAAAATCACCTTTCTATATCTATAGTACAGTCCAGCAGCGAGCAGCACAGCAGCGACCAGCACGCAGGCGACGGCCACGCCGACCGCGGAGGCCGCGCCGCCCGCCACCGGCGCCGCCGCCGCGCCCGCCTCCTGCCCCGCCGTCGTGAACATTATCGGCTGGCTCAGCGAGGAGGTACCTGGAGAGATCAAGCAAATAAACCAACAGATTCACTCGTAGAGTGAGGGTATAAGATAAAGTTAGAAATGTTAACGTCTATAAAATCAGTGGATTTGTAGGTTGTCTTTATAGCTCTGTATTCGCCCTTAGAGCTTTACAGTTTCACTGCTTCAGCAAACTGGAAATAAGCTGTACCTACCGCTTTTAATAAAAAAGCTTTCAAAGCCGCTTGTGTTCTAGCTCTACCGCTTCCGTCAACCAAGCTCTCAAATCCTTAACGCTCTGTTAACATAGCGCTCAGACCCTTTCGCTTCTGTCAACAAAGCTGTCAGAACACTACCGCTTCTAATGACCAAGCTCTCAAGAGCCCTTTAGCTTCTGTTAACGAAGTTCTCTGAGTCTTACTGCTTCTATCAATAACATTCTTAAAGCGTTCACAGTTGTAACTCTTCTGTCGATATTGTGTACCAGCATAAACAACAATACTGACCGACATCGTTAGCCGCTTTGACGACGCACTCGTAGCGTACGTCGTCGCGCAGGCCGGTGATGACGACGCTGGTCTCGCTGGTGTCCAGCTTTTCGGGCACCTTGGCGCCGTACGCGCGCCAGAACACGCGGTACAGGTACACCGTCTGCGGGTTCTTCAGCGGCGGCTCCCAGCTGGATACGGAGGGTAAGATGTTAGAAGGGGCCATTAGGAGGAATAGAATTAGATAATTGGTTGGTAAATGATAATTCAAGGATGGAGGTGAAACGTTAAAATGTTTTTGTTACTCGAATTTTTTGGTAATGTTGTGACAAAAATCCAGTTAACCCTATTTTAAATGATGATGCTCACTTCAAAACTGTATGAGGTCGATAAATTCACACTTGGCCAGCGTGATAGACCTGAGCATGTGAGAGGTGAGATACTCGCCCAGCAATGAAACAGAAGAGTTTTGATGATGATATTATGATGTAGTTGTCATTCCTGTTTACTGGAAGTTTCTATGCGCTATTGTAGTCAGAGACAATACTACCAAACATAACATATAAACGACAATTCAAGAACAAACTTCTAGTCATATAAATATTTGACCCGGGCGGAAATCAAACTTTGAATGACTCACAGACAGGGTCAACTATCTGTAATTTTATAATACGAGTTATACGAGACGACATAAGAAGTCCCTGAAGATGTACCTGAGCAAAACAGAGTTAGGCGTGGGCGCGACATGAGCCTTGAGGTTTCGGGGCGGACCAGGCAGCCTTGCGCCGGAGTCGCGGAAGCAGGCCAGCGCGCGCCGCGCGTGCTGCAGCGCGCAGCCGCGCGACACCGGTCCGCCGCGGCACAGCTCCAGGCAGTTCCTGGGGACGCCCCACGACGCGCAGCAGCTGCGGTGGTCTGGAGCGAGGGGGTTTGGGTGATTTCGGAGTACTAGTTGTAATCTCGACTTTGGAGGTTTTCACGGGACACACAATTATGCCGGCACAGTTCTAGTAGTACTTCAACCTAGTATCTACTATATCAGTGGCGGTGTACCCTGATATTAAGTGGTTATTATTAAGTGGAATTGTAGTCAAGCATCAATTTAAGCGTGTTAAAAGTATGTGTATAGTCTATGTACCTAGTAGGTAGGCAATTACGGTGTGTTAAGTTGAAGAAGGTTTGTAATGCGTGGCCGTGTAGTAGGCTATAACATCTTGAAGTTTGTGTAAACTGTAATGTGTATGTCTCCGTTTCTCTTACTGTGTGTGCCAGTTTACCTGATCCGTCGGCGGCGCACTTGATGAGCTTGTCGAAGTCGTTCATGCACTCGGGCCGGTCCATGATGTTGTCCATGTCCAGGTTGAGGCTGCACGCGTCGATGCACGACGACGACACGTTCATCTGCTCGACGAGATACGACGAATACGGTCAGTAGATATTTTACTTACTTACTATTTAAATGGTTGATTTATTATAATTTGCTAGGCGTTGCATAGATTTAATGTTTGACGACTTGAAGAAGACAGTGGGATTCAAAAGGCGCAGGACCGGACAGAAAGGCGCAAGTTACAGGAGGCCCATGTCCAGCAGTGGACGCTAAAAGGCTAATGGATGGATAGAATGACTTGAAGCTCAGAAGCAAAAAAGTGCAAAAAACGTTCTTGGGTTCAGCATTTTACGTATTATAAGAAGTCAGTTAGTTGTCGGTGTGTTTAATATAGGTACTTATTATGATTTATTTAAACAGCCGTAGGAAATGTAAAAGCTTGGTTTATATACAGCAATAAAACATACAAAAGAATACTTTATCACTGATTCAAATTCAATTGCGACTGTACGAACACCAATTGAAAATGAAAAGTAAAAACTATTAATCGCCAAGAAATAAGTTCGGATCTTATCTTATTATTCCGGCCTGCTCACCAACTGAATGGACTTAAAATTTAATCAAGATGAAACGTATAAATGAACCCAGCTATTGTCGGACGTTACGGAGCCGTGTGCCGGACAACTTGCAGCCAACTTTATTTATCAAAGGGTATTGCGATGACAGGTTTAAGCTCAGACTCAAGACGAATCTCGCCCGAGGGCGTGCTTTCTGTGTAGCGTCTTCATAACACAATTACAAGGTACAATTTAATTTTGAACAGCGGTTTATTGTTTGTGTTGCTTAAGGAACTAAGCCTTTAGATTAAAGGTGATTATTGTTATGTATATACTTACCCTTATATTATTATTAAGTACTTTTTTTATTATGGGGCCGCATGTGCACCAGATTACGAATAAAAAAAGAGTCATAAAAATTGGGACATTTTGGTATAAAGTGTCCCAAGTGTCCAAAAGTAAAGTGTGTTATACATTTAGGTATAAGGTCCATAAAATTATTAGGGTTAACTCAAAAATATCCATAAATACAAACTTTTAGAAGTCACTAAATAAAAAAATATACGAAAAGTTTTACTCTCAAAAAGAGTTAAGTCATAGTACAATATACTATGTACATAGATTTAGCGTGATCGTATGTATTTTGAGCTTGCACGACTTTGGTTGAATCTGATATTCGCCAAATCTGTATGACGTATCGTTTATGTACTGACCTTATCGCAGCACTCGGTGACGTTGTGGTGCGGCGCGGTGGGGCGCAGGCGCACGGACACGGGCCGCACGGTGCGCCCGAACGGGTTCTCCGCGTGGCAGTAGTAGTCGCCCTCGTCCGCCGGCGCGATGCGCTTGATGATCAGCCGCATCGTGTACTTGGCTTGCTCCTGGGTGGACAGTGGACGGGGGAGTAGTTAGCAGGGGATGTACACTTTGTTTTGACAATAACACATCACTAAGCAAATCTGTTATCCTATGTGGACGACGAGGAATCCGTAATTTACTTTACAACAAAATTACGAGTTATGAACAGTACTCAATTTGGGCATGAGTTGGCGCAGTGTTCTGTTTTCGAAATTTTTCGAAGTGATCACGACACTGTCTCACACGACCTTGATGTAAAAAGCCGAACAGAAGAGCCACTTAATGATAACTAGCCACCGTCACTCATAGTCACCAGTAACACCGAATACTTCACCATTATGTTCTTACCTAAGAAAGTAGAAAAAAGAAAGAAAGCAATATGTAATCACCTCTGGATCAGGCAGAAGCTGTATGGTGTAGTTGGGCCCGTCGATGACAGCCGTCCGTCCGTTGGGGTCGCGCCAGAACGCGATGGTGGGCTTGGGCAGCGCCTCCACGCGACACTCCAGGATTACTGAGTCGCCCGCCGCCGCCATGGTGATGCCTGACGCTTGGATTGATGGCACGTCTGGAGAACGAGTGGCGAGTGAGTGTCTTAACAGCAGAAGGTAAGAATCTTAGAATCAGAAAACTTCAATGGAACAAAGCCAATCTAGGCAGTATATAAGTTAGGAAAGCTAATATCGATATTCCTATTCTTTTTATAAATGAGTTTTTATTGACTTTTTGATTGACGTTTTTAAAGATTTTAATGTAACTTCTGACATGATATTATTTTAAAACGTGACCTAGACAAACAGATAAGAATATAATATAAAAAATATAGACTCTATCAAAGTAAACCAAAAGAGTAAAACCATTGAGCTAAAATTTCTCTACTAGACTCCACCTCATTCTAGGCACTTGTCACCATTGTCAAGAAGCTACTCACGCGAGATATTGATCTTCCTGGAGGCCTGCATGGGGGTGCCGTAGCCGTTGTCGGCGTAGCACGAGATCTGGTCCATGTCGCGCGTCACGTTATTGATCACGGTCACCATGTGCCGCGTCACCTCCTGCCGCACCAGGCGGCCTGCACCAAACATGGGTATGAGCCGTATGAGCACAGTGGCTGATAGGTGGTCTTAGAATGGAAGAAGATAAGGAACGTAGCCGATGCGGACTGAGCCGCTATGATTCTTAAGCAACTTATTCATGGGCTTTATCAGGCAGGGAATGGGTGGATCAAAGGTTTTTCTATCCTTTCAGAATCTGCCTTCAGATGCCTTCTGCCTGAGATTTCAGGAATAGGAGCTTAGTTGACATGAAATTAATTAGTTTATGGGCGATACAAATTGCATCATAACAATAGGAATTCTACATCCCACGTACAAATATCAATTGATGTCTAACAAAAGCTGTCCAGAATGCGAATCGGAACTCTTCACTTTATTAGGGGTAAAGTTAATTTTACAAACAATCAACTAAAACTTTGAACCTTACCAGAAATGTAGAGGGAGATGGTTGGTGTGGGGGTTCCCATGGCGATGCATAGAATGGTCATGCTGGAGCCTTCCACCACCAAGTTCACCGGGTTCACTGTCGGTGGCTGCAACCAACAATACTATCGTTACTACCTGTTGCGTGTTGAATGGACCGCAAAGTATTGAAATTACCACTGAGTTGTTACATTTTAATTTCAACCTTGATTAAAAATAATGAATTTATATTGGAATACACGAACTAATTTAAGTTAAACTACTCAATGGACTTTGCAGACGGTCGCGCTAAACAGTGGGGAATTGGGAGCGACGGGAATGAAAAGAAAGGGTAGGTACGGTTGTGTTGATTTTGTTACTGTAATCTATTCGTAAATATCATACTTTGAAATATTCTTTTTGAAAAAATTTTTTAATGAAATTAATTTAGTAAATAATTGTAAAAAGTGATAGCAAAGTTTAATGGAAAATGTAATTCTGAAAATGTAGCGCATTTGAATTTAAAACCGTGAATTTTCACTTTAATTGCCCGTAGGGACTCTACACACCAGATTTTTTAATATTATACATATTTTGTATATATTTAGATTTAAATAAAAACGTATTAATATTAATCAATCAATTCCCATACGTACCTACCACAGCGATGACCCTATTCCCCGCCTACGCTAAACTTTCCGAACGAACATTCGACAATACATCGTTAACAATCAAAATAGCCGTTGGTTTCTCATTACCATTTATTTCACTACAATAACAGTAAAGTTTGAAAGTTCAACAAATCGGCCTTCCATTGTAAGAATCATCGCGTAATGTAGCCCATTTTTCATTTCGCCCTTTGTTCTGGCAACATTGTGTTACAAAGGAAAAATTTACATTTTTATATCCGATGTTAGAGGAGAAAACTTTCTGTTTCGAGAGACCTGTGTTCGAGATAAGCAAACATCATTTTTCGCGTGGAAATTGGGTTGTTGATTTTTGTTGGGGTTGAACATTCGATGAAGGGTGGAGGAATTAACAAAAGGCAAATTTTACAAAGTTTTTATACAGTTTGTTTTAAAAGAATAACGTCATAAACAGCAAGGTATAACAGCCGTGTTGAAAGTTTCTGCCATTTTTATAAGTAATAACGACCTACCCACATTAAAATTTACTGAATAATAAAAAACGTAAGAAATTTTGTGAAACAAAATAAGGCAAAATATTTTCATTCTCAGCTATCAAGAGAGGTGCTGCTATATACATAATCTTTAAAACCTTTAATTAAGGGTGCAAACGCTTATTATTGCTAACTAGATGGCATAGATGGTAGGCTGGGCAACTTGAACACTCAGACTGTTACTTTTAGGAGTACTCTATCTAAACACGATTTATCAGTTGTCGGTTTTTCTGGCAGGGTCATTGCATTAGCACGCATTAGCCCACGCCGTCTAAAAAATAGCCACACATCCAAGCTAGACCCCTTATTAACCCATAAGTTTACCTCAACAAAGGCAGGACAGCCACGCTGTCTTAAAATGCTAGTCTAGAGCGCACTATATAAATCCATATGCTTACCTCAACAAACGCAGGGTAAGCAGGGTCAGTCCAAGCTAGCAGAGTCGCGTCTTACACCACGTACTGCGAGTTGGGCGACCGTCGCTCCAGCGTGTGGCCTGGTACCGCTGTTGTGATCCTCATACGCTTACCTCAACAAACGCAGGGTAAGCCGGGTCAGTCCAGGCCAGCAGCGTCTCGGAGGGCAGCGAGTCGCCGGCAGCGGCGTGCGCGCGCACCCACACCACGTACTGCGAGTTGGGCGCCAGCCGCTCCAGCGTGTGCCCCGGCACCGCTGTTGTGATCTTCGTCACGTTGCCCTGACCCAGCTGGCTCGGGGATTTGAAGTACAGCCTGCATGGAAAGACGGATATATGGAATGGTTAAGACAAAGTTTATTTTTATTACCTAAAGGTATCAATATTATGAAGACCTAAGTTTACGTGTGTAACGAATAAGTTCAAGAAGTTGAAAACTGGATAAATTACAAAACATTTCAGCATTCACCCGCTCAGCCATTTTGCGAAATCTAAGAGCGGTTATTTTTTACTAATTAGTAACCGGATGAGAGCACCTGATGATTTGGGTAGGGTAAGAGGGGTTCAGGAGTCTTCATGGTTTCCAGACTTAGGCACTGAAGCGTTCACACTGTCCGAAGGATCCTGGATCCGCTTTTTCAAAAGTCAAAATTGATCATGTAACATATGAAGATGTAGGTAAGAGCTCACGTGTAGGAGAGCTTCTCGTCGGGCTGCGAGAACTGCGGCGGCTGCCAGCTCAGCGTGAGCCACGTGGCGGAGTGCGACGCCACCGACAGCGAGTGCGGCGGCGACGGGATGCCTGACACTTCCCGATTCTCGGCATCTGCGATGGACAGATCAAATACTATATTAGAGATGCATAATCCTATATAGAAAGGGAAACAAAATACGGACGCGTTAGGCGCGCCGTTTTGATTTTCGTAAAATTATCGCTGAGAAAGCGTTTTAGTAATAGCGGCACCTATCAGTAATTTTTTTAATATCAGGTCATATCAAAAACCGGAAAAAGTCAAAAGCAGGACAAAGAATAAAATGTCCGTATATGTGCGGACAAATCTGGGTAGTTGACGATCCTTCTATATTAACTATTCCTAACACCAAAGCGTGTATTCCCGAGACAGTCAACCGACGTATAATACACAACACGCTGTTTACAAATTATGTTCGAGTGGTGTGTACCTAACCTTAATTTATCCGACTCGAAGGACCGACAATTCCGCTACATGTGTTACACTCAGCGAGCATGTGTGCTGAATTAAAACAATACCCTTGTCAATTGAATTTAACTCGGAAGCTACGTTGTTTTTTTTTCACAAAATATTGCGACATCATGTTGGTAGTTGCTCTGGATGCGAAGCGAAGGGTTCGATCTCTAGTCGAGGCAGATATTTATGTGATAGATACATGTTTTTTCTCGGATCGTTATCATGTCGTTATTCTTAGATCAACTTATCTTAAAAATGACTAAATTATTCTTAAGAGCCTAAATTGCAGTTACAGCTACTAAAACATCATCTCTGCTCTGCATAAAGAAACAGGTAAGCCACAGACACGGTCTTCAAACCCTGACAGTACCGTCGGTGATGTTGAGTAGCAGCATGCTTGAGGGCAGCGAGGTGCCGTGCTCGTTGACGGCCACCACAAACAGGTGGTACGTGCTGTTCACTTCCAGACCCTCGATGCGCGCCATCGTCTCTGTCACGTTCATTTTCTGGTACAAAAGTGAGGTTAGGTTAGGGTAACATCAAATTGGTGAAATAATGCTGTGGTCTTGGAATGGCGATGTGGAGCAATGGTTGGGAGGTTTTAGTTTGTAGGTCACTAAGACATACGTGTGGAATATTTGGGCATCCATGTGGATTTTTCCAACCCTGGAAAAAAATTGACCTTTAACCCATTAACGGTCCCCTAGTACACTACCGAGTACGAGTATGTCCTCACACCAGGCTACTCTTCAGTGGATTGGTGGAGGCAACACAAGGTTACCCGAAGGCTGCTCTCGGACAGGTAGCATTAGGCTGAATTGGATCCTTATAATTGCTGCCTGTTCCCAGTTGTGCCAACATTAAAATTACTTGAATATGAATGATTGATGACGATTTACTTCTTCCTAAATATCAATATACTTCAGGAGTACTTACGTTATCCAACTGCAAGGTGTTGTAATAGTAAGGCTGGGAGTTGTTGCCGACGACCTGCCAGTGCACGGTGTAGCCGGTGGCGTTGGCGCCGTCCTGCGGCGGGGACCAGTCTAGCAGCAGCTTGTCTCCCGACACCGCCGCGTGCAGCTCCCGTGGAGGACCCGGCAAGAGGCCTGTGCCTGGGGGGAGGGAATTATGCCGTAATAATGTGGTGCTTCTTGTTAGTGAGAGCTTCAGCACATGGCGTATTTTAAATGCGCAGACGACGCGCGTTTTACGAACGTGAGTCATCTGCGCCATACGCGCTTATTTTTTGCGTTTTTGTAGATGCGAACGCGAGTTGAACGCAATACTAAGACGTTCGAAACTCGTTTGATGGCCGTACAAAGGGCCAGAGATCTGCGCGTATACGCGCAGTAGCCGGACGTAACCTGATCGCTCAGTGTGCCGAGGTTATAAGGTTGCGTTCAAATCTCTTTTAAAGCGCTTATACGCGCGTCATCTGCGCTTCATCAGTGCGCTTTATACTCGTAATACGCCGTATGCTAGAGGCCTAAGTCTTATTTTTTTTCAACAAAGTGTAAAAATACAAAGGACATACATAGGAGGAAAACTATTATAGTCTTTATTAACGTCATTGATCGTAAAACAATGGATTTTAGACCTTTTGTCTTGTTGGCGCAGCAGTACAGCCTTAGTACCGAACGCTAACCAAGCGGTATTCGTGGGTGTGTATGCACTAAATCAGTCCAGACTTACCTTAGTGGAGCGGTGGGATGCCTGATGACCTCTTCACGCGACTTACGGTCCTTGCTCGATGGTTAATCTAGACCAAATTCAACACAAACACACACACGACCTTCGATATAGCGGACAAGCGGTTTAGTAGTAATCCATAGGAAGAATATCCACGACAGTGGAAGAACAGCGGCGCGGTTGGGCTCAGTCAGAGAGCAAGCGGTTGATCTGGTAGCCAGAATATGACTAGTTACTGCGCGACGATATTTAACCGTCGCGTTTACTCATAGAATGAGGGTGGATTTGAAAATACGCCTTAAAGGCGCGAACAGTCTGTTTGTGGCTTTTATTGTTGTTGTTATGTATATGATTTATATTGTGGTTTTTATATTATGTGGTTTTTATCGATTTGGTTAAGGTTTTCAGTAATATATTGAGGTAAAGTTTACTTAACATAATTATATTGTTTGTTTTATTTCAAATGATTCATAAAAAAAAGTTACTTATATCCATTTAAAAATCACTAGGTACTCTCCGAACAAATCAGAGTTAATAATACATGACACCTACTAAAAACTAATAACGTCCTAACCTATTAATTATAATTAGCTAATTAACACACTTCGAGATAATTACTTAATTTACATATATTTCACGTTTTACGTGCGGTGAAGGTCAAGCCAAGTACATCACAAAGTCAAAACAAAATAAATTAATGTTATTATTTAATGTTTTCTTTAATTACAATGTATAATGAATAACCATTTTACGCTTAAGCAGTGTTGTGCGGAATGGTTGGGGAAAAACCGCGGAATGGATGGGGAAAAACCTCTAGCTTTGTCGACAGAACTACTGAAAATGAGCCAAAAACACTGTTTGAAGATCTTTGTAGAGTAGGGCTCGTGAACCCTCAGGTGTGCAGGTTTCAGCGAGATTGATACCAGAGAGTATGTGTGTATTGTTATCTCAAAAAAGGCTTAGTTTGAGGTATTCGGGGCCTGAAAATATAGTGAATATGAAAAGTTCTATAAACTGAACGTTGATTACACTGTTTGCAAATTGTACAAGCTATAAGAACCATGAAGCGACGCGCGAGCGAGTTTACTGGTAATATATTATGTACAAAACCTGAAAATTAGAACACAAATTCGCAGCAAACCACCCTTCAAACTATTAAATCGATAAACAATCTATTATATCCCGTGCACCTTTGAGATGGAATTCGTTTCAATGGGAACTCATTCAAAAAACGCCTTACCGAGCCCCTGATTACGCTTCATTGTAGATTGACTGAGATAATTTTAAATGCCTTTAGTTTATTTTGCATACAAGTTAAATTGAGAGCACACGTAATAAATATGTTTTAGCGGGGAATATCAATTCCATATCCTCGGCGACTCAAGTTTAGGTCATATATGGAACCCTTCAAACGTTGGCACATGTAGCCTATAGCTAGCTAGGCTAGGCCTCGAAGCACTTCACGATGTTCCCGATGTAGGGTCTTGAACCCTCAAACTGTTGGCACATCTAGCCTAAAACAGCCTATCTTATGAGCCTATAAAGTGAGGATAGATACCCTCCTCGAAGCACTGCACGATGTTCCCGATGTAGGGCTCTTGAACCCTCGAACCGTTGGCACATCTAGCCCATCTAGAAGCTCAAGATATTTACCCTCCTCGAAGCACTGCACGATCTTCCCGATGTAGAGCTCTTGAACCCTCCGACCGTTGGCACATCTAGCCTATCTGAAAAGTCAGGATATTTACCCTCCTCGAAGCACTCCACAATGTTCCCGATATAGGGCACTTGAACCCTCTGGCCGGCGGAGCTGGCGCCGGCGCACACGCCGCGGCACGCCGGCGGCACGCCGCGCCGTGCGCAGCACTCCTCGTGGTTCCTTCCTGCAGTTCATGGGAGACGTTAAGGACCAGTTTAGGTTAAGTCACGGGACCGATGTAACTAAAGTCTCATGATAAGGATTACTGTAGCTTAGGTCAGATGAGTCGCTACAACAAGTCGCGCAATTCGTCTAGTCGTGCCAATCGATCGTCACGTATTTTTTTGCTACTTATCCTCTTTAAACATCATTACAGGCTCAGAATTACATTCTTTAATGGCTTGCATACATGCAGTATGTGGAGTTGTATTAGGCAGAGGAATTCTCCAAAGGGTGGCAAATGATCTTGATCAGATATTGAATTTGCGATGTTTGCTGGTAGAATTACGCATGACATGACACTTTTCATCGAAGACATCTTGAATCTATTGGTGCTAACTTCCAGAGACTAAAAGGCCAGGATTATTCCATTCAAAAGGCATGCTCCTCTAGTATCATGGGGCATTCCCAAAGACTCACCCCCAGCGCCGCACCGCAGCAGCTTGTGGAACTCGAGCGCACACAGCGGCGCCAGGGTCCGGAGGTCAGACATCTTGGCGTCGTACGAGCACAGCGGCATGCACACGCCCGCCAGCTGCACCTTCTCGCAGCATGCTGTCACGTTGTACGCGTTCGCTGCCTCTTCTTCTTCTTCGAATACCTGGTTAAGGAACAATTTGTTACAAGCGGTTTTTGGGCTAAAAAGCATTAAAACGGGTAAAGTTTTAGGATTTTTTTTATAAAATCGTACTTTGTTCATTACCTGAC
>DWJQ01000472.1:0-14245 GCA_018248915.1 Hesperia meskei straton | reverse complement strand
CCACATTTGTAAAACATGTTATTAAACAATGTTTTATAACATGTTTTGTTACATAGTCTGTACGCACCATTAGGTACCTACTGATGTTTATGGACAATGATGATATATAACCGTCAGTTCGTGTGTCGGCTATAAAGTTAAAAAATCATAATATTTTTAAAAGTACACACCTAAGTATTAAATTTCATTAGCATAACTTTTTAATTTGGTTTGATTATTGCCTATTTTCTTTAAAGTCGTATCGTAACATGAAAATAAGAAGTAATAACAATTATATGCACCTTCACAATACAAATACCTTTAGCCGCTACACCGCTAAAACATCTGATTTTGTTTGACCTAGCGGCTTGATAACATTATGCAAGCTTGCATTCAATCTTCGAGTAATGATCAGAGACTCACAACAGACGCTATAATCAACTCTATACAAAAGTTCTTTTGAGACCGAATAAAATTCTTGCACAATGGCCGGAGCTCTACGCAATGTTACAAAACGCTCCAAGAACAATTCCTTACAAATGCGAAACTACTGAATAAATCTAGCGATGCGTAAATTAAGGATCCGACTCTATTCACCAAAGGCATAAGTGCAAATAAAAAATCTTAAGAAAATACCGAGCCCCGCGTATCTAGATGTCCCGCTGCGGTTCCCTTTATTGTTCTTAGACAAACACTTTCTTTACAAAAAAGCATTATTTATTTTTTAGTAAATCACCCGTGTTCATTGTGAAAAGCTTAGATTTGATGGTTGAATTAATTTGAGTCGAAAAATCAAAATTAGCGCGCTCGTTGTGCAACGCATTGTGCGTTACAATGTGAAAACGCAAGCCATTGAGCTATGACCCGTTGCGAGTTTGCGAAATGGGAAAAATGTAATGTCTCAATCAAAAACTAACCAGGCGCGTCGAAAACCGTGTCATGGTATCGTCGGATCACACAATAACTAAGAGCGAGCGTGAAATTAGGTCCGTATAATTTAGGGCTAAGTCATTGAGCGAGCGACGGCGTGGCAATCGCCGCGTGGCGAGCATTGTGATCAGTTTTTGTTGATTTTAGGTTATGCGTTTTGGCGCGCGGCCGCCTGATTAGCGTTGCCGAAAATTAATTGTCTGTGATACAACTTGCTTCGCTGACATGATTTAATTTGTTATAACGTGGTATTTGTATTGTTAATGCTAGTTGTTATCGTTGATGTTTATTATGATGTCGTTTTGCATAATTTGATTAAGTAGGTATTTGTTACAAATGAAGGAATTTGATATTAGCTGGCTGGAAAAACATTTTCCTATAGTTTAAAAGTGTTTGACCACGTGAATATGAATTGTCTGATTTACATTCGATTTATGATTCATTTAGGTACCTACAAGAAATTTTAGAAGTAGAAATTAAATTTGTTAATACCTTGACTACACACTTACATAACACTGTTTAGCACCTTTAATTTAGGCAAAAAAAATGTAAGATATGGCTTAAGTTGTTAAGAAATTAGCAATTTGGTCATTAACAGATGATTAGGTACAAAGTAAAAATACAGACATTTCTTAATTGTGATTCCAGATAGATACCTATACACAAAGTTAAAAATAGTCGTCCATTAAATTGTAATTTTCCTACACGTTAAAATATTCGTCCCAACTAAATAATTCCCGTGCCAAAACGACACACCTAAATATTCACTACGCAAGGAACATAGCCTGAATATAAGAACCCTCCTATAGTAACCTATCTATCTAGCTATCCAGACTATTCTAGACTGTTCTCGCGAATGTCTACATGTAGGTAGGTGGTGAAAAAAGTCGTAAAGTGTAGATAAGGCGGTTTACTGCCTTCGGTCAACCGTTTATGTCCACCACGTTAAAGATTTGTCGGTTCAGCAGAAACGGCCCTAAAACTTTTACACCAGACAATATTATCTGGTTCATGTGGACTGGACATGAAGTTTTTGACAGCTTTTCTGTTTTACTCATGTTTGGCATAATGTATTGGGAAAATAACGAAATTATCTATCTACTATTCAATAAAAACAAATTACACATTCGTGGTTGTTAAGTATAAGTAATATTTGTTTTTACGTTTTCATATTATCATCCTAACTTTTTATTAAGTTTTTAATTATTGTAATTAAGTAATAAATGTGCATCGGTTATTTACCTTAAAAGTCAGTTAGATTTCATTAGTGAAAACACTGCTATGTATGTCGTGGTTGTTATAGGCAGTAGGTATGTATCAGTTTACCTTCAAACGGCATCATTACCTTAAAATTTGCATTTGTCCATACATTGGATCAGCATGGTGGAGTATTGTTTTCATCCATGTCCTCTACCTAGTAATCCATCAATGAGTTAAAGCACAGTTTAACCCACAATAAAATACAGGTTAACCCTTCTTACGTTAAAAATATTACTATTTCATCGCAAACAGATACGAGTACATAAAAATTACAATTAGGTACAACCAATAAAAAGTTCAAGTAATAATGCCAGGTATTTTTCATTTTCTTCAACCAAAATGTAGGTGGAAAGATTTATAAAAATTGGTTGGATTCCAACGCGTTGAAACCGATTTATGTTGTCTGCGAACAAACTCAGTTAGGAGGTTAAATAATACAACGGAACGAGATCTTCAGACTTTGGAACGAAAACATCAGAGATACTGCAGTTCTATCAGGATTCACGACAAGTTGAGTAAACTGAAACGTGCCTGGGTAAATATGTTTTATGGAAAACCCTTAAATACACAAATAAAAGGCAAAAGTCGACGAATTAAATAAAAATACAATTTGCTTCCTCGAGTAGTATTTATTCAGTTTTGTTAACATGCAATATTTGTACCTAAGTAATTATAATGGTATTTACGAGGGACTCTGCATGTTTATTATGTAAATTAATGAATGAATTTTGGTGTATCTAATTACTTATTTAAAACTTTTTTAAACTACGTACCATTAGGTATGTACTAGGTATGTAGTTACCTATTACTTACTTTATCCCAATTTTTTCGTAACAGGTAGGCAAGAACAGCTTCATAACTTTTTATATTTCGTCGTCTTTATTTCATTGTGCATATATTTTGAACTATTGTTATTTTCTCGACGTTTTAGAATCGCAAAAAATGCCTATTTTCTTGATTTCACAAACTCTCAACAAACCGTTACACTAAGCTCAAGTAAAAAAGTAAAAAACAATGGCAAAGCGTTCCTCATTCAAAAATGTTATTGAATTCGATATTCAAAACGGTCACGATTTATCAAATTCGGAAATCGAAATTCGAATACAGCTGCAGTCATACAGCATGCTTCGGAAGCACGTCACTATAACACGTTAGTGGGCGTGAGTGCATCCGTGTGAGTGTCTGCGATTTATCAAATTCGGAATTCGAAATTCGAATACAAGTGGCGAAGTCATACAGCATGCTTCGCGAGTGCTGGAACTCGCGCGTTAGTAGGCGTGAGCGGTTATATGTGTGAGGCTGTAGTAGTGTGCGGCACCCACCCTAGGGTGAGTGAGCACACGGCCCCTCTAAGCCCCGCCCCTCCGATGCTCACACGGCTGACTTGGAATCAGATGGCTCGGCCAGTCGCAAGCGAGCCGTGACGACCGAACGGTTCGCAGCTTCCCAACGCCTCAAATACTTAGACCATTCGATGATTACGCGCTACACTGACCATCGGTTTAGAACTTGTCAAATTAAAGAATTCCGGCACGCGACGGGTCACCGGCTCTGGTTCGGACTGTGTAAAAGTTTAGTGTTGTGTGGACTGATAGTGAGTTCCGACTGTGCTCATGCCGACGCGCCGCTACTTAGGTACGTCCGTTTCCACAACAATGACTTACACTTACTTACTTCTGCTCCCATAGGTCATGTTTGACACACATAGTTCCTACAATTATTCAACTCTAACCCTTCAGTCTCTGTCATTAACGAAGCATTTTGTATTTGTCACCGGGAAAATATTTTTATAGGACAAATAGAATAATTTAGCAGGATTTTGGACATCCTCTTGGTTTTTGCAGTTTATAAATATAAAACGTATTGCAAGATATTCATTACAATAACATTGTATTTTATAAAATGGAACATGGAATGATAATAGGTTTGGCTTCAAACTCTACATTTACTCTACATTGCTTTTCGGGCCTAAAAGTAAACAAAATCAGGTTGCATAGTTCCTTTGTAGGCAGTTAAATAAACGACCTTAACTTGTAACCACGTTAATAATGTTAATGCATTGATATTAACGTTTTAACATAATGGTATTTTATCAAATAATCTCTATCATAAATCTATAATCTAAAACTTTTAGCTTAAATACAATTTTAACGGTTTTTATTACGGAACAAATAACAGGCTTTATAGACATGTAAAAATTATAAATAAATCTGAAAAATGTAGTACCACTTTGCTTCCAGTGCGGTCTTTATTTTTAAAAGTGAAGTTTCTAAAAGCGACGCTAGGGCAAGTTGCTAATTAATAAATAATACGTGTTATGAATAAAGTACCTGCCGGTTATAAGAACGCCAGGATGGTAATATGATATTTTTGTTTGGCGCAAACTCACGAGGGATTCTTAAGTGTAATCGAATCGTCGAATCCCGCGACCATTGTTGGAGATAATTTGTAATAGTAAACATTTGGGCGTATTGTTGATTTTTTTGCAACTTTAAATTTGTAATTGGATACACGGTAACCAAAAGTATCTATTTTTTTTCTGGAAAATATATTATATCTTAGTAATTTTATTATTGTCCTACATATATCAAGAAATTAAATACAATTAAAAATTGTGTTACACAATTTAATTACATTATGAAATAGTATCTATTTAATGTTAAAATATCCTTATTCCAAAGACTATTTTTGTCTCGACATAAGTTAATTCAAATTATTAAATTTAAAATATGCTAATAAATAATAACATATCCTAAAATAGCAGTATGGATATAAATTTAATGAAAATTCACCAAAATTAATTAAGCTGGTATCTTCATATTTTACACATATAAAAAATAAAGAAATATGATAGCTTCCCAAAATAATTTAAGGTATGAGAGAATAATTAAAATTAAAAAAAGCGTTAGTGTCACTTGAAATATGATGTAACAAATACATATGTACATACATTTTTACTCGAAAATAAAGTTGACTCAAATAAAAAGATAGGTGCAGTGAATTACCTATTATTATTCATGTACCTAAGTTTTAATGACATGTTGTGATAAATACACCATTACATAAATATAAGTTTTATCAATATTCTGATTGTAAAAAAACGTAGGTCCCTATTTCATTAGGTATCTAATGTATTTTATTGAACTATTTAGTGTTAAATAATTTTAGTAATTTTGATATCAGAAATGAATCGCCAACAATTCCATTATTCATCTAAAACTTCAAAATATTGCCTAAAGTTGTTAAATAAAAAAAATATCCGAAACATTCTTTAAATAAGAAACACTGAATAAAACGTAATAAATTAATGCGGAAACATTAAATACATATTTGTTAGAATTCTAAGGTCCTAAAATAGAATAAATAAATTAATTTCCCTCTCCAATAAATAAAAAATTATTTTATTCAATCACACAAAGATAGTTATCATACACAAAACGTAAACTATCACACACAAAACGCTTTGATCTCCGCCGAAGGTATCTATTGTACGAGGAATGTCCAAAATTTTGTAATTTCGTTAAATAGAGATCTCCAAGTGTATTGTGAGGAGCAAATAATTTTTGTGGTAACCGATACTCGGGCACAATGGGTGACAGTGATGTGGGACGGTTCTGCAAATGTCGACCGTATTTGCTTTTTTAACTAATGTTGCCGTTGAAATAAATAGGGAGATTATTGTCGAGATAAACTGCCTGTTCCACGTCAAATATGTTTAAGTGGCTAAGGAATAATTCTGGTGATGACGGTTAGTGATAACCCAGGACTGGTCACCTGTACAAGAGACCCAAAGATACCTTGCGTCTTTAATTTTGAAAACGATCCTAATTGTTAAATAATAAAAGACACTATCACATGCTTTGGTTAAAGAAAAAAATGTAAGGAAATCCACAACTTTCATGCAAAGGTTCTTGAAGAAATTTACTCAATGTGTCTGTACCTTCCGTCTCAGTTAAAGGAAAATTATGGATTGTGATGAACATGACATAACAAAATACATTTATCTAAGTAATGTAGAATACTTATTTGTGTCAACGAGCATTGTTTGCATTTTCATTATTTGTCAAAAATTGTAAAAAACTAAACATAAATGTTATTTATCAGTAAATATTATCCACGCATAACTGACAAGCTTAAAAGCCGATAGGAATGTGAATAAACAAATTAGAATAAGTTGTACAAATAAGTAGTATTAATAATAATAGTTACAAATTGCAAAAATATCATATCACTGAAATAAATAGAGTTAATAATTTGTGACGAAGTAAAATGAAATGTAAAATTGAAATATTATTATACCTAGGTATAATGAATACTAATTGTAAATATGATTAATAATTCAACTCAAAATTCGACATTTGTACATGGGTTTATAAACAATAAATGGTTTAAATAATCAGTTTTCATGAAATTTACACTAATTTTATTCTTATATCGTCCTTACCGTGTTTCCAATTATTTATTGTACTTACAATATGCATAAGAGTCAGGTAGTCATAACTAAAAGATTAATTTTACTAGCAACTGAATGCAAAATTAATTATGCAAAGACAATTCTATATTTAAATCCAGAGCGCATCAATATTAATTTAGGTACATTTTAAGTGTAACAACAGACAATAAGGCAGAAAATGAATGCGAAGTAGTTCGACAAATAAATAAAACAAAGTCGATTATTGACAAGGACACGTTATCCTACAAATAAATAATTAATTTGTGATAACTGACAAGCATTTAATTGATAGTAAGACAAATAAAATTACTCATTTTCAGCAAATGTGCAACATACACAATTCGACAAGAATAATGTAAAATCCAATGCAACATAGAGCAGACAACACATTTTTTTCGCAAATCAGCATGTCTAATAAATTAAGGGTACAACAAATAAATTGTAGTTCGACAAAAAGTCAAATATCGACATACGCGGCCCGACAAACACGTTTTTGACAAAAAGCCATCGTGAAATCAATAAATCGAATGTAGGATCAATTCAGGCGCGCCGACAAAGTAGCAAATGTACTGCGTCGAACAACACTGCTCTATTATTTATACTTCAAAAGCCAGTATTCAAGTGTTGACAACTCTATTATGTAACAACTCTCAGGGGTGCCCTCTTGAGTGTGACAATTTTTTTCGCGTATTAATGACATATTTTTTGAAAGAACGACATAACCATTGACAGTTTTGCAAGTTCTCATGCAGTCGTTACACGGTGCTAAGTGATTCGACTCGCTAATGGTCCCTCGGCGGTGCCGTGAAACTTAAAGATTTTATTGTAGCGTTTGAGAGTCAAATGTGACTGATTGCAATGCTACCAAATTGTTTACGATATTAATATGACGTTTTATGTTGAAATGTGATTTTTGTTAAAACGCTTTCAGGTAAATTGCATAATTTATTTGGAACAGAACGTTTCATCAAATTTACATTGCAATACTCATAGTATTTCCACTACCTACCTATCTACCTATCACATTAAAATCTTCAATAACCTATGCGATAAATTTATCACCTAATTTTATAACATCATGTTGCATCATGTTTGATTCCCAGAAATAAATTTAATGTAAAAAAGTTATGTTTTCAGTCAGGTGAAAATTTAACAAAAGTATATTATTACATTTCAAGTCAGTTACCGGAGAATTTAGAGTTCCAGACAAGGACGAGGTAGGAGTTGTATTAATGTAACTGCTTAATATTTGTTCCTACATCTTGATTGATTATTTTGAGTCCATGTGGATGTGAGGTGACATAAGAGGTCCTTGTGCAGCGAATTTGAATGTGTCAGCTTTTTGTCCAACACTGAGACAATTTTAAATTTAACTATAATAATTAATAATAATTCATAAGTCACTAAGTACTTATAAAATACTAGATTTTGCGCACTACTTCACCTGCGAATGAAACAAACAACGTCAATATAACGTCATCGTTAAAATAGGGAATGCCGGGAAATTAAATGCACTTTTGTGCGAAAACATCCAAAAGTCAACTGACGGTAAGACCATTTGCCTACATCATTACAGTAAAATAAAAAAATATATGTAAGGTTGAGGGTACCGTCATTTTACGAAAATGTCATGTCCCCCTTTTCACTCTCTTAAGGGATAATTTAAGGGATAAGAAATATCCTGTATGCTTTCCTAGAGTCAACTCTACGCAAATGACGTATCTGTATCAAAATTCCTTAAAATCGGCTCAGCGGTTTAGGCTTGAAAGCCCTTGAACACACAAACAGATATGTAGAGTCATTCTCGCCTTTACAATAATTAGTAGGGATAGTTAAAAATTCAAGCGAGAAAAACAATGGCCAGACACGAATTAAAATTTTTCAAAAGACATTATGTACATTTAATTTTGTGTTAATTGTCACTTACGCTGGTGAAAGAAGACATTGTGAGGAACCTTAAATCTCTAGAAAATCCCCATAACGTCCTCACAGACACACCTTCCAATCTGATTTTTGTTGGACTTTGGTCTTTAACCCTCATTTATTTTAGTTAATGCACAGGTGTACACAATATTTCATTTTTATTTAAAGTTACATGAAACTTTAGGGGCCTGTAATGATTCCTTACAATTGTTAGCAAACCCAATACTAACCAAATCTAATAAATACGGCCAATTCTAACACGTTATTTCAAGAACACACTTATTATACCCTCCCAAAATCTGAATATAAAATGCTTTTAATCTTCTTAACCCGATACAACTCCCTGTGTTACGATACCTAAGTTTTTTCAGACAAAAATAATATAATCCAGATGGGCTCAAAATAACACCTCGAGCCTCAATAGTCGACGCCGACGATGAGGTTTAATAAGGATTAAGATACAGCCTTTTTTAAAAGTAAAGAGCTTTCGATATATCGCTTTTATAACGTCCTTTATTTTTCTGTCACGAACGTGTCCATTTAAATCCATTGTCTTTGCATTGACATTTTTTATATTAAACGCCGTCATCGTTATAGTTTTTTGTGTAAATGGAAATTATTCATATTTCATGGTTATGCTTTTTGTATAAATGAATATCATTTTATATTTCACGCGTTTGTAATAGAAAATTTATAAAAATGAGTTATTTTTCAGAATGACTTTAATACTATTCTTAAAGAACTATAACGTATTCAAGATTTTTTTTGTAAGATCGGTATTATGAACCAAATAACAGTTCCATTTATTTAAACTAAAAATCTAGTTATTAAATACAAGCAGAGTTTAATTAATTATCTGCACTCAAAAATGCGTATCTACAATTTTACTCTAAGTTTATAATACAATCAATCAGTGCTAACAGCTCTACATTATTTTCTCCAGTAATTAAACACATAATAAAATTAAATACCTACCTATAACACATACGTTAACATGAACTGCCCACTGGCCATTGAGAGTTCCAAAAAGAAAATTAAATTTTCAAATCGATACTAACATGAAAAAATGATTCGATTCTAGAACAAAATTTGAATTTAAATTTTCATTCCACCGGCCCACAAGAGGCGTAGCGTGCGGCGTGGACCGAGCGACGTGGTAGCGAACGGCGAACGGCGAGCCGAAGATCGTATTCAATATGCTACAATGGTAACGGATTGATTTATCGCGCCGACAACCTGTGTACAGATGTTTATACGGCAGAGAATTAAATGTACAGACAGCAGAACAGTTACTGTAGCGTAACGTTTCTATACCTGTCTAGACAAAAGACAAATATTAATTTTGTGCTAAAATTTTAGTAAAAATAATAGATAGAACAAAAGTAAAAGCAAAAACGCGGTCTATGTAAAAATAGATTTTGTACGCATTAAACCTGTATAAACTGAAACTGAATTGAATTAGTAGTTAATCGATTTGTACCTATCAATAAAACTTCCTACATTAAGATACTTATTCATGAGAAGCAATGAGACAAAGGCATTACAGGCATCTGAACTAAAAACCATGTTATTAATACATACCTAATCAATTTGAATCTTAATCATGTATGTAAAAACTTTACAACAGAACCAATTGTATAAGTGTACTGAATGTCAGAATATATTACAGATATCTATAGCGAGCTCATATATGTTTTGTGCCGTTATTAGATAAAATTTAGATAAAGTTATCATGAAAAGTATGTGAATTCTTTTCTTACCTGTGTAAAATATGCTTTCATATTTTCTTTGTAATGGAGATGAAATAAAAGTGATAAAATGACATAATACAGAAAACACTCAGTTCGATTTTGTTACCTATTTTCTATATTTAGGTTCAATGTTGGCGTTGCTTATTTTTATCAAAATCTTGTCAAACACATCCGTAATTATATAAGTATAGTCAGTCAATAAACACAATGTTTATTTATGTAAAAAACTACTAATTACTGTTGTAAAAATAATTCTTAAAAAATACTAACTGATTTTTTGTAAATATCAGCAACGCGCATGTCAAAGTTAAAAAATATTCGACGCACATCACTCTATGTAGGCGTTTTTATTTTAAGAATTCATTTGTATTTTTCGGGTATTTACTATAATTTTTAGTAAAAAGATAACAAAAAATATTTTTTTAATATTTCATCATACTTACCATAATTTTATACTTACGCTGCTGACGGTGGTCATAACTTTTGAATCAACGTAACAAATCGTTAGCAGCCACTTTTTGCTGGCCATACAAATAAGACGGCCGGCTAGATCAATGTCCTAATTAATTTCTATTAACTCCACATCATCCGTGTTAGGTGTACAAAAATTACTCAATGATACCAGGCGCGAGTCTGAGTGACAGTTATTCAAAGTTTAGAAATAATGGGTTTTAAGAGATATATAAATTCGCGTGTTCTCCTCGATTTAATTCCATTCAATCTGATGATCTTGTAGCCTGGTTGGTAGTGGCTCTGCTAGCGAATCGGCTCTGGTTTCGAGTCCCGACTGAGGCAATGAGGTAATATATATAAATGTTTGTTGTCGAGTCGAAGGTGTTGTGATGAGTATGTATTATCAATTTTGTGTTATTTATGGCACCCGTGACACTGGGATACAGTGCGAGGATAGGTGTGGATGTGTGTTAAAGTTTAAATCTTGAATTCGGTTTGTTATGCACATATGTATGACGGCTATGCACATATTTTTTTAATTAGGCCTTAGTTTGAACTATCTACTATGGAATCTCTTCTAACCATAGAGTTAGTACAATAGAGGGCAGAAGCCAGGCTTCAGAGCGTACCTCGGATAAAAAGAGTCTAAATGACTTTAGTAATCACCTGTCTCTTTCTGGCTCATAGGGATTGGAGAGAGATAGGTAATTACTCTTATCGTTGTTTCTCTTTCTAACCGGGGGCGATTGCAATGTATGGGCAGCCGTATGGCTCACCCACTCTATTGTACTAACTCTATGCTTCTAACACCTTGACATTTTTGACTATGAATTTCTTTCACATTTTTTAATTTAAATAACCATTATCTGCATTTAATTTGAGGGCAAAGTAAAACACATAAACTGGGTACTTAAATTCTAATTTATTTGTTTTCGTATAACCCTGTAACTGATGATGAAATTTGTTTGTCATTTACAAAATGGCCAACCAGATTGTGACCGACCTACACACAATTTAGGGTTAGGAACGTTCCAGTGTTCCAGTTTACAGGTGGTGTTAGAATATCAGTAGGTTAATTTGTTAACAAGTATGAAAAAAAACAATTCGTACTAGATCATTGTAGTTTAAGACCAATGTAGTGTCTAAATCCCTCGCATAAAAGACATAAGAATCGCCTTTAGCCTTTGCTTAGATACATAGTTAGGATTTCAAAGCATACCTACTATAAAGAATTTTCATTATAAAACCACTCCGCGACTTCGTCGATTCAAGCCACAGTATTTAAATAAAAAATAATTGGAGGTCGGATTGTCAGTGGCAGGGATGCAGCATTGAATGTCTAGTATTTCGAATTATAAACGCGTGGTTATTTTCGTGTATATTGTATAAAATAAAAGTAGAACATCAAACGGTACGTATGACACTTGACAATTCAAAGAACCCACTAAGCGCTGCATTCGTGGGCTAAAACTTTGAGCGTCACTGTTAATTATGTAAGTACGAACGTAAAGAGTACGCTCCTGTATTTATTTTTTACGCAGTGAAAAGGAAGAGCTCCTTTGACGTTTGCAACTTAAACGGGTAAGAGCACTCGGGGAAATAGGTATATGTTTTGTGTTACGCTATTCGGTACGCGTGCACCGCAACTTTGATGTCATTTAAATGCACAGATACAAAATAACGGTCAAATGTGCGCGCCCTTATGATATTTCTGTACTGAGGGCTGTAATTGAGGTCTGTACTTCATACTGATTTATTGAGCTGAACGTTTCATTTATCAAATTGGATAACCTAGAAATTACATTTTGTCTGGTAAAAATAAATCATAAAAATTTACCTTCAATGAAAATTCTCATAAAAATTTAGTTATCATTTATTTGCTTATGTAATTATTATTATTATAAGAGAGATGCCAGAAATTGTTTCTATATTTTCATACGTAATTTAGCATCAGGTCTATTAGCCTAGTTTTTTATCACGCAATTCGGTCTGTATACACTGGAGTAGGTGTAATTGTAATTAAAGTAAATTCTTTAGAAAGAATAATAAAAGTCATATTCGTATAACATATTTTTATTTTGTTTGGGAACTATTTATAGCGATGATGTAATCTATCGGTGGCATTGAAATTAAATAGTAGGGTTTCATTATATGCCCAAAGAAAATGTTTAAATTAGGCAGAGATTTTATAAGTTTGTGCGTCGGATATTTTCAGCATTATTATCACTTAGATGGTTTGTCTACAAATATCTGTCTTCAACCCATTTAAAACCCACTCAGAGCACGGGTCTCTTTTCATAACTGAGTGGCCCGAGGGATTTACAAGAAATTTTTCCACTAGCGATTACAAATCCAACTACCGACCACGCTCACATTGTTTCACTTAAACGATCTCTTAACACCTACGAAACCAACCTGGCAACGATAGTAAAAAACCATCACACCTAATATCGAAAACAAATCCACATTCCACTGCACTTGAACCAAGTAACAAAGTGTACCCCACAAACGGGTAAAACACGCCATTTTAAGATAAATGCAGGAACGATTCGATTAGGAAATCTATTCGTTTGAGTAAAGAGCGGGGCATTAGTAGCACCTGCCATCGGAACGGCGAATCAAAGCGGGGTAATGAGGTGTGCGATCGGAGCAGACATCCGATCTTTAGAACTCATGGAAATACGGTTCGTTCGAACGGCCGCGAATTCGACTGGTTGTGCCGCAAAATGCATTTCGCTGATGGATTTGTTTGCGGGGCTAAGGGTTACAGGGGTATGTGGTGTCTTTTTGATGGAATTGCACTTGATAGAAGATATGACTCTTCTTTGATACCAGATTCAATGTGTTATTGTCAATAATAAATAAATAACGCTATACACTCATAGTGCTCAGTAGTAGGCCATTAGTGGGTTGTAGCGTAGCTTTAGTTTTTTATACACTCATAGCCTCACAGAAGGATCCCCTGTGTCGGTGCTATGAAGAACATACGAGACAAGAGCACACGCCCAGACTGAGAACTAAAATTTTATCTCGTAATTCAACCCGCCTCGAATCCAGGCCCATTCGAACGACAGACCCGTACAGTAACCGTGGGGCCATGAGAAATAAACATATTAGTTTTCTGTTAAAACTCTTGACGAAAGTCTGGCCAAGGAGCTTTATGTGACAAATCGTCCTCCCGATAAAGATTGAATCAGAAGTCGTCAATAGACCTCTTAAAATCGAGATGTCCCACACGATTCAAGACAACTGCTATCGATATAGGATACATATTCCTCAAGTGACAGGCTCTAGTCTAGTCTAGAGGATAGTGGGTCCACGCAAGTTAAGGAAGCTTTGATAGATAAGCATAATGATGATATAGCGTAAAACTCTTAGAATAATAATTATAGTATACATAGAATGATAGTGATAGATAGATGACAAGCGCTCGGTCTAAAATGAAGCACTAAGGCTTTGGTTTCCTAGGAAAGCGGTGCCGACATGTAGCGGCCGT
>DWJQ01000471.1:0-14246 GCA_018248915.1 Hesperia meskei straton | reverse complement strand
TAGTGTGGGGCTTTGAGCGTGAAGCGTTATTTAGGATTTATTTTGAGAATGTTTGAATGTCAGTTTTTATTGAGTTATTAGGTACTGATTTTATTTGCGGGTTCTGTAAAGAAATCAGAGTAGGTATATATTATATATTTAAATAAGTATATATTTTACCTTTGTAGATATTGCGTTCATCTACGTAATATCATTCAAAACTTACAAATATTTTTGATAGGAGCCTATATAAGTAAGTGTAATATAAAATACATACGAAAAGTTTTACAATTTTATTAGATATCTCGTGGTCTTGTACGGTTTTTTCCTGTCATGGTACTTTTTTGGTACAGAATAGAGAAATGACTGATAAGAATAACTAAGTTTTTACAAAAAATAACTGACACCAAAATCATACATAAAGATAACTCAAAAACTTTCAAATGTCAGTCTGTCAATCAACTCAATGTCGTTCAAATTTATTTGGGACCTTTCGAGTAAAAAAGAATTATCAATATCGGTTTATGCAATAAAAACTTATGAACTGTCTAACACACGTAAAAATACAGTGGAATTGAAAAGCTCTTCCTTTTGCTGAAGTAGGTTCAAAAGTACCTGTGTGCAAGCGGTTTAGTAAAAATACTTATTTGTAAAAATTATGTATTAGGTTGAATGTACCTTTATATTATATTTAGGTAACTTGCTTTAAAATTAGCGTTACGTAAGAGAATAATGTACTTGTCTAACTAGATTTTATTATTTATAGTATGTAATGTAATTTACATCTCACTTAACCTACTAAATAATCTTGTAAATTCTGAAAACAACCGAATAGCCGCGGAATGTTTTAAACCTTTGCATAATAGATTAATTACGGAGTGCGGAGATCTCACTTCTATTGCGACATTGCGAGTGTGAAATGTTACGTGTTTTTAAACACTTTCGGTCTGCTAATTAAACAATGAAGTAAGGAAAATACGTACAAAATGGCATATACGGACAAAATGGCATAGTCGCCTTATTTCAAAATTGACGGTCTTTAGGGATATTCCCGCTACTGTATCATGTGACGGTAGCAATGTTTAAAATCCTGTCAGACGTTGCCATACCTAGTTGTCTCCCAGTAACCAGTTCAAATGTGTTTCCTGCGTACAAAATCTTATTTTATTAATGGGTTTCTCCTGTTTTTTGTTGACTTACATATAGTTATTTTATAATTATCAAATCAAATCAACTTATTATATTCGTTAAAATCGATGTACCATGAGTTTCCAGTGATTTTAGTTAACTTAATTCCAATTATTTGTGTTTACGATGTTTTATAGGTGTTTAGTTAGGTAGATATGGACAAAACGCCATACATTCATATACAGTGGGCAGAATCACATAATTATCTACCATGTTCTGGTCTATAACTGGTAGGTACAAAGGTTCTGTTTATTAACATTTATCATTTTGTTTTCGTGATAATACCGCGATTTGTTCTATTTGGGCTCATGCTTTATGGGCTGATGGCTCAAAGACCAAACAGTTTATTTGTGGTCTTAAATGTAAATATGCCATTACATTGTATGTCATTTTATCCGCAGTGTATGGTCAAAATGAAAATGCTGTGTTACTGCTAGTCAATAAGCTTAAGATGGGTCCAAACCAATGATGCTGCTTATAATGCTTATAATATATGTATTTCCCCTATTTGTAGATCAATGATTATGTATAATTATATTGATTCTTCCTTATTAATTACCAATTCTAAAAATATCAGTTGTAATTTAATAATTGAAGCTCCTGTAAAATGCACACTGCAATAAAAATAATTCACAATAATTTAATTTGCCTTGCAGTCCGTTTGAAATAATCACTCATATCCAAACGGCAACATTTTAATGAATTTAGTTAGGAGTTGAAAGTCAGCTGTATAGGCGTTTGGTATTATGTAAATTGTGTAAATCTTCATAACAGTTTTCTAAATATCAGTTTCACTTTTAGTAAGTTTAAATATGTAAAGATGGTATCATTGGTTCTATGGGAAAACCGGTCGAGCAACATGCGGCAGGCGCACGCGTTGTTTGTATACAGCTGTCAAATTATCCGAACATGTTTGTCAAAAAAGTGATGAGTCGTTAGCAAATTGGTGGTATTGTTAATTTACATGTTTAAAGTCGATCAACATCACTTATGTAGGAATGGGAGAAAGAGCGAGGCCGGTGCCCGCGGCCGCAGTCGCTCAACACGCGCAATTCGACATGGTCAACTGTACATAATTACGGACAATACAGTCACAGCTGGGAGTCCACAGCCGCGCGATTTTCGAACGCAGCGATAAAAAAAAAATGCGTGGCGCGCATTTTGACAGTTGCACACCATAAAGTTAAATATAGATAATAAATTATCGGAACTCGTTTTGTGTACGAAAGTGAATTAACATTTTAACGTGTCGTGTGAGAGTGAATGTGAAACTGTGTTACGTAAGATAAAAAAATTCGGATAAGTTGATGGATAACGTGAAGATGTTACTAATACTGGGTACTACGAAGTTATTGTTAAATGTGTTGTTGTTCTTTAATAGTTTTAATTTTTGTGTTCTAATAAATTAATCAATTAAGTAACGATTAGTATTGACATGAGTTGTGACCTTAGATTAAATAGTGTGTAAGCCCGTATTTAAACCCATAATATGATTTTCTAATAACATACTGTGATTCAAATAGGAAATGATCCAGTTACGAACAATGGCTGTGAAAATTGTTGAGCTGATAGAAAATTCTTAGAAAAAGTTGGGAGTCACAATGTCGAATGCACGCGCCTGCAATTACAGCCTTTCGTTCGTGATGTCTTGTTTTAGGTTTATCGCCTCGTAGAAGTCGTAGACAGGTTTATTGACTTATGATTTGCATACGCTATGAGTTACATATTAAACAACCCGGAAAAGGTTACCGCTAGGTTAATAAACGACCACAATGGTCATTGTAGAACGGCGGAAATGTTTACTACGCATAAAGCCGTAGAGCGAAATTTTATTAATTTTAGGATCAGAATAAGCATTACTTTTATATTTGCTCATATTTTTTCTCAATGATTTAATAGAAATTTCTTTTTTTATATTAATTAC
The DNA here is from genome assembly GCA_018248915.1 of Hesperia meskei straton. Taxonomy (NCBI): domain Eukaryota; kingdom Metazoa; phylum Arthropoda; class Insecta; order Lepidoptera; family Hesperiidae; genus Hesperia; species Hesperia meskei. The sequence goes on along the minus strand of DWJQ01000471.1, from coordinate 11,155 downwards.
AGTTAAATGTAAATTTTGTATTTAATTTTTTTTTAATACGTAACCAAAGCTGTATTAAATATCTAAATGGAACATCGAATCCGCTAAACGTGTCAAAAATTTGTGGCCAACTGTTGGCCACGAATTTTATATCATTACGCACAGATTACGCATAGACAATAAATGAACGCGCAAAATATCGCCTACACGCACACATGCTCGATAATGTTGCCTTGTTTTTTTTGTTTTCATTGTAGAGCGACGCTCAATCTAGATATTTAAAACATCATTGTAGGTAACTTAAAGCTTAACAAAAGTCGCACTGATATTAGCGTTGAAGTCCAAGATTTTGGGAGCAATTAGATATGTTATTATTTAAATGGATTATACGTGCTTCAGGTTTTCATAGAGTTAAATAGCTGACAGGTGTCACTGACCAGTATTATTTGAGACATGGTTCCAATAGTCAAGTAGGTACCTACCTTTGATGTTTTAAATGTCTAGATGGAACATCGAATCCGCGCAAATATGTCAAAAAATTGTGGCTAACTGTTGGCCACAATTTTTATATCATTACGCGCACATAGACAATAGACGAAGGTGTAAAACATCGCCTGCACGCACACATACTTGATATTGTTGCCTTGTTTTTTTGTTTTCATTGTAGGGCGACGCTCAATCTAGATATTTAAAACATCATTGGTACCTACTTAGATAACTAATGATTCGTCTACGACCGCTACGCCCTCGATATAACCAGGTTACACAAGTGGGTCTCAAATATGAATTAAATATTGCAAACATAACAAATATTACGAAATTTCCACTAGATATAGGCAATATTAACATTCCGTGAATGCATCTCCGTTCAAAATTCGTAACCTTGACATAAAGATCGCTTGCAGTTGATTTCCTTCTAGTGGCATTCTCTTGCATAGGTTTTAGATATACATAAGTATATATTTTGAAAGAATGATCTATAAAATATTTGTATATAGACTGAAGTGGTGACTGACTGAATGACTTACCTACTTACTAGTATTTCGGTATTATTATTCAACCAATGGAATACATGTACCTACATACTTCACGTCAAAAGCTCAAAGGTTTCCTTTACAATGTAGATAACTAATAATTTACGAAATATTTTTTTTATATTTTCGTTTTCTTTATAATATATGTTGTCCTTACTAGCAGTACCTACCTTTTCGCAAAAAACTTCCAAATACGAGTAAGTGCAAGCGTAGCGTAGCAGCGTAGCAACGTAGCCGCTAATACTATCTAGTTATCCATAAAGTACATCCTAAACATAGGGAAATGAGTAGGCATGAGTTGCTACACTAAACGAATTTACAATTTTTTATGCTTTGATTTTCACAGACGACCTTTGCCTTCATATTATGTTTGCTAGAGTGTATTAGTTTGCTATACAGGAGGATATTTAAGCGAAATATAGCGTTACACTCCACTATTCCGAACGCCACCAAGTCACACGTCACAGCATCTAGTGAACCATTATTTGGTGGAAGTCCTACCGTCACAATAAAACTCCATATTGCTAAATACTATTAAAAGTATTATTAAGTAAGTTGATATTAACATTTGCATGTTACATGAGATAGAAAGTAAGACGTCCATGCTGGGTTATTTTACGGTCTATGGAAGAAGCGCGGTTTCTTTGATAATTTGTTACGTTATTAAATCCAGATAACACTCGCATGTCACACCGCGAACAGGTGAACGACAGGCGTAAGTGATTTCGTGATTTAAGAGAAAAATATCGGAGCTCCGAGTACCTCGTTAACGCAAGATAACATCTTCATAATACATAGTTGGTTTATTCGTCGGTGATAACGTGACTTTTAATTTGATTGATTGTGGTCATATCCTCAGAAATTTCTGTTATACATAGGTACATAGCAAGTAAGTACCTATATTATAATTAGGTATTAAATAGTTATGACACCAGTTAGTAGTTAAATGCCACGGACAACACAAAACTCACAAACAACTATAAAAACAAAGGAAATTTAAACTCTTTAAAATTTCTGCCTCGCTGGAAATCGAACCCTGGATCTTTTCAACGGTTGGCATGATAACCTTTAGTTTACATATTGCCTCGTTCCTCGGCGATGGTAAAACAAGTGATGTATTGTATGTACTGTTATTAAAAACGTACACTATGATAATAAAAGAAAAGGCAATGAAAGAAAATGCAAACGTTGTTTGTAATTACATTGTGAGCTTGCGAATAAAGGTGAATAACTAATTCGTTACAAATTGGCTATCGTGTCCACTGTTTTTCGTGGTATACGTAATTTAAACATGTCATTCTCTAATTACGTAAACTAACAAATGCATCGGTTCTATGTAATGCGCAGGAGTGTGTTAGCTATTTATTTATTCATGATGCGATTAACCGATTGAGCTACAAAGTACTGGGTAGCGTCTTAAAACAAATGTGAAGTGTGAAATATGTAGGCCGGCTTAATTTAAGCAGGATTTAAGATTCACTTTATAACATAAAAAAAAATTGTTACTTTTAATCTATTATGTAAAAACGCATGGATTTAAAGAGATAAAACATAATTTAATACTATGTTATGAAGCTTAAACCTAAATAAACATACACAAATATTGTGAACAAAATTAATTTGAGTGCATGTTTAATAAAAATGACACACAATCTTTATAGTTGGAATATTTATTAATTCTTACAAATACCTTTGCTTATGTTAAAAACCTCTATTTCAGGGCAATTGAGAGAGTGGTTGATATACAAACCTACAAACATTTTTAATTATCCATTGTATTCTAGGGTTGATGTTCAAACAATACTTATAGACATTAATACATGCGTGACATTGCATGTTCCTATGTAATTAGGTACATCAACCGAGTTAATAAGTACACTACGATTTTAAGGAAGACTTTTTTGTTTCAGCGTACTTAATTGATAACGAAACACTGAACTTTATTGCAAAGAGTTAGAATTCAATAAAGAATGTATTTCTTATAAATTAGATTGTTGTTGTTGACAGCAATAATTTTATCGAGGAATTTTTTTATATTAATTAAAGTAGGTACAATGTGTGCCGCTATACTAAACTACCTTTTAATTTAATTGGAATCGGAAATTCTTTTTAATTGGAGCAGTAGATATTTGCAATATATTTTATGAAAACCTTTCTTTCCTGAAATATTTCTGACACTTATGTTACATACGAGTAGGTGTATTTAATATAGAAAAATAACGAGGCAATTTACGAGGTCTACACTAATTTATTCTAAGGTCTTAACTCATTGTTTTAAAACTAAATTTATTTAGACAGTAACACACATGTGGAAGATAACAGGATATATAAGTAGTGATGAATAGTTATAATAAAACTGAAACAGTTAACTAATTAAGCCGTATGAAAATAACATAGGAAGATTTTATGTTACTATACCGGTGCGTTAAGTGATTAGTATAATATTATACGAAGATACTTAATATCGTTATACTCAATTTTCCGAACTATATTTTAATTTAATGAAAAACGATGAACGATAAAAATTTTCTGTGCTCTTATTTAGCAGTGACAGTTAAATAACGAACCCAAAGATCTAGGGCATAATGGCAAAAGACCGCTCAAAAGACGAAAACTGTAACGCAATAGCTAGACTTATAAAGGACTTTTGCAGCTGTTCTGAAAACGCAGCATGGTCTCCGGACATGACGTCAGATAGGAAAGGGCCGTTTTTGAAAAGCGAACTCACTAACATGTCAGCGATGCGCAGACGCATTATGACAATCACAAGACGGAAAAATCGAGATGCCCCCGAACCACCGAAACTAAGCTATGGCGGGCCTCTAGAAAAGGCATCTGAAACGCTCACATCAAATTTGATCAATACAACGATTAGCTCGCAAAACAGCACTATCAAAAGAAACATCGATAACTACTTAATATCACGGCGAATGTACGATTTAGACGAGGATATCTACGAGAAACCGATAAATCACGTCAAGAACTCGACATGTGGAGAAAATTGGTCGCTGAGTAAAGCGTGGAGGAATAATAACTCCGATTTCTTCAATCGATCCCCTACCCTCGATTCGAATCGATTAATTGACCGTAACTATTCTTGTTTAGATCGAATAGACGAAGTACCCCGTGTGAAGAAAAGAGACAGAAGATTGAAGGAGCAACTACGATACGACAGGAACATAAAGCGTCACCTGAGAATAAGAGTAATGTTGTCATTGAGGATGAGGAGATACGTGAAGAAGAGATTGAGAAAGCAGAACTTGTCGTCGCAAAACGTGATCGTTCCTCCGAGAAGGTTTATAAGAGGAGCGTCGGTGACTTCGAGTTTTGGGACGAGATCGTATAGGAGCGTGATGACAGATAAGTTGGGTGACGGGGCGGTAGTGTTTGATATTCACGAGGCTCGGAACAACACTATGGAGCTATGCCATGATTATGAAGAGGACCTCGACACGCTAGCGGTTGCTTTACGCGCTGGTAATTTTAGGTATGTATTTGCAATGTCACAGAATATTTTTGTAAACCATACCATATTAAACTCAACCCAAACAGGTTAAACGCAGTGCACGAATAATTTGTACATGTGAGGACAAGGTTTTTAGGTCAGAAGCTAACGAATGAACGAATCACCCTCTGCTTATTTAAAGATATTTTTTATTGATGCACGACCTTTTCTAGATAAATAGCTACAGTCAGCCATGAACCGTACTATTTCATCGACGACTTGCTGACGGTGAATTATAATTTATACTCATTATATAGTTTTCTGTTACTACTAATACCTTTTCAGAGCTTTTGAAACATGGTAGAGAACTAGAGATTTACGGTCTATTTTCCGATGAGGTCACTTTTGGAATCTAACTTGTGTGATCGTAAAACTGGCGTATCTCAAGAGGGAGCCTTTTTCCACTTTTCTTGGCTGATCGTACAATTGACATACCAACGAACTACAAATAGATGCGCTATTTACTCTTATATCATCAATTAAGTTATGAATACCAAAATAAATCTTAACAGTATAGGTAAATACTATGCTTTCTAGGTCAATCTATCGAATTATAAGTTGTAAGGTATTATGTAATTATTAACGCAGTTTTCGACAGTTATTTAAATTGAATTTCTATTCTATCTTGCTGTGTCTTTAAGAATATTACTGTCCCTTTCTTCTGCAATACTATAAATCTCGGGGAATGTTGTACACTCTTGGTCAGAATTCAGAATACGTCAGGTTAGCCGGTCTGGTCATCCGGTTACGCACTTAAAATCTTCTTCATAAGTTCCGGCCTATCCGGGTCAAGATCACTTTGGTAAAAAGTAAATCTTTTTCATTAACAAAATTATGCGGAAATCAACTATACCTATAAGTGACACTGCTTCTGATTGATTTGAAGCAACTTTTGTATTGTTGACTTCAATTGATCTGGTTTTAAGTAAAATTGCGGTGTTTAGTGGGACGTTGATGGAAAACTCTTCCTATAGCATAAGAAAAATTGGCAGCATACCATCTTTTAAACAGCGAATTATTTCTCACCATTTAAAAAATCGTGTCGTTAAATTCACATCTACATATATTAAATGCGTATTTCTGAATTATATCTTCTTGGATGATTAAAGCAGCCTTTGATATTATTTATATTTATTTAGCCATATGTTTGTATATTATAATTATTTTATATCACGAAAACACGATATTTTACTATGTTAATCTATGTATATTGCGGCCGTCACTAATAGCTGCTTGGACTAAGGTTGACTACTAGAGAATGCTTCTAGCGTATCATTTAGAATTTGGTATAATGAATGTATAATTATGTGTAAATAAAAAATAAAGGCTAGATTTATTCAGCTATGTTCTATCTCTGTGGCAACGTCAGCTTAAGGTTCCTTACTATCTTAAAATTTTAAGCAAATGGAACAGTTGTTAAAATATCTTAACCCATTATGACTCACTATTAAGCACGGGTCTCTTCTCTGAATTTTGGCTAAGTGCGGATTATTAGACTTCACATACCTTTAAATTTTGCGACCTCACCGGCATTCAGGTTTCTTGACGATGTCTTCCTTCACCTTTTAAGTTTAAACTTGAATTGTTTATTTTAAAAATGTACTGTAAATATAATTATGAGTCAGGTCTTTAATTATTATTAAAATGACTACCTTAAAAAAACCCGACATGACAATCATAATTATCAAAATGGTGAACCCAGTGCAAGTTATGAGGCAACACAAATAAAATAATTAAAGTCGTAATTCAGTACGACTTAAAAAAAGAGTAGGTTTTCAAACCTACTCTTTTTTTGAAGTCGGTTCAAAATAACACCTTATTGATAAGGCAACTTAAGTGTGAAAGCGACACAATTTTATGTAACAACTAGAAGGTCCTAGAGAGTTTTCGGAATCCGAGACAGTAGTGTAATAACTGGACATGAAATGAAGTCCAAAGTTTGGGGACTTTCCTGTATTGTTCAGCTACCTGGTAACCCTAGTCGGGAAACGAGCGTGACGACTATTGTCATGAACCCCAGTGAATGACTTCAACATAAATAAAAATATAATGATTTCATCAATGCAAATGTCATTATGTACATACATATATTGTCCACTAAAGTTCGGCAAAATTTTCCTTTCTCAATGTAAATGCCCGTTATTATATTTGAACTCGTTGTCTCAATTGTAGTCATATATGTACATATATAGGTAGGTACTTCAAATAAATTAATAATGATTGTACCAATGAAATAAAATTAAAGCTGCGTTTAAGTGTGTTTAGAAACACAGCCGCTTAAAGATTCGTGACTTATTTTCTTCTATCTTCTCTTTATTTGACTGACGTTTTGGTGATATTGGAACCGTTGCTGCATTTGTGTTATTATTATGGACAACGATTAATTTTAAGTGGCTCGTCAAGTTATTTATTTGTAACCAATGATCTTTATGTATTGGTTGTTACAAACCAACTTCGCACAGACACCAAGTGTAGATACAGATTTTATCATAAAAACCTGGTCGTTTTTATTGTTATTTTAAAATCATTGATTTACGACGACATGCTATTCAATATAATGTCTAGAAATCTAGGTATATAATTATTTTCATTATTGTCGTAAAAAAATTACGATTAAGATGACTGTACCGAAATCAATAAATCTCAATCTCGCATCCATTCAATATATCCTTCAAAGCATCAGGTAAACTTAGAATGTACATTCTTTAAATTAAATTATAGCACTGTGGAATATGGAAACATATTTCAAAATGGATACTGCATAACCAATTAGGTAGGTAGGTACTTTCTTAAAGTAGTCTTATAGTCATAAAGTAGAGTCTTCATTAAATTAAATGAAAGTGCTAAATTACGTACTCATAAGTAACAATAGATGGATATATTTCAAAACGGGCCCGCGTCTTTTCCTCTTAAACTTAAAATGTTAAAACGTTATATTTCGCACACATCGTAATCTTTACATTAAATTATAGTGTTTAATATTGCGTTCTATTTAAGCAAGAACCGAGTGACATGTTTCAAAATTCGAGCCGGTATGCCCGTTCCGTTTTATAATTATTTCAAAGTGGGAATTTGAGCAAATTTGTTCTTTCTTTCCACGTTTACTTACGTTGATTTAAAAGGTATAGTTTGAATACAGGTTAAATTCTTGTAACACATTAAGGTATTTATTTATTTTCATGTCTCGCAGTTCAATCAAAAGATTCAGTTTTATATGTTTATATTCTACTGAAGACTTTTAATTTTGACCTGGCATTTTATTTTTCATCCATTTGTCTTTTAAATGTGATAAGTGTCTCTTTCACTAAATATCCGACTAGTATTTCAATACAACTTCGATATTCTCACCTAATTTTTAGAAGTAAGTAACTAATGATGTTCAAATCGTTACGCCAAGGCTAAGGCAAGAACATGTGATCATTGTGTAAGAAATATTTACACTTACAAATTGAAATATAATGCACATTAAATACAATTTAAATAATACGATGTGTTCGTTTTGAAATGCAATTTTATATACGTTACATATTCGTTATTTAATGTGAGTTTCGAAATGAATATGAATGGTGAGTTCTTGTTACATGGTCACGAAAGCAAATAATAAAATGTAGCGAAAATTACTGCACTAAAAGTTTCAGGTTTTATATTGTAAGAAGCTTAATATTACTTGGTCCTTCCAAGTTTGCAATGTGCTATTCAACCAGCAAGGGGCAAAATAATCAAGTCCTTTTGAAATTAGTCCTACTTCTCGCCTCAGATCACTATATCCCAACAAGCATGGTGATTTTGATGCATAATGATTAGTTTGATTAGTTTATTGGGTTCTTATTTTTAACTAATAATAACAAATATTGTCTGTTTTTTCATCTGCCGGTTATTTGAAAAAGTGTTTGAACGTATGAAGATTGAAGTAACTTTTGATCTTACATTACTAATTATTCTCGCTGGTATTTTTCCTACAAAATATCCTTAAAGGCATCCGAAACTTTTTACGTCTTATCAGGCGTTTTGTAAATATTTTTGCCCCGTTTGTGCCAAAAATCCTCTAAAATATTTATTTGTACAAACATTGTTAAAAAATGGCACCTATGGCTATGGTCATTCGCAAGTAGGTAGGAAATCTAAGTAGTGTGCCTTCAACAGACAAACAAACGCTTCATAAGGAGTAATAATCAGCAGAAAAACAGTCGTCGCAGAACGTTGTTTTACGATCAAATGTAATGTACATTGCTTGTAATAAATTAAAGTAAAGAGGATTACCTTAAACTTACAGTTGCGAGTCCGCGGCGTGTTAAGGCTCTTCTCACACAACGCTATTTGCAAGCGACTAGGATCTTCTCAATGTATGAAAGCGACGCGTCTACGATGCGTCTCCTGTCAGTAAAAAGTGTCAGATCCAGTGAATTTTGGATTGCATTGCAGTCGCGTAGCTCATAAATAGCGAAGTGTGAGAAGTGCCTAAGGCTCTTCTCACACAACCCTATTTGCAAGCAACTCGGATCTTGTCAATGTATGAAAGCGACGCGTCTACGATGCGTCTCCTGTCAGTGAGTAGTGTCAGATAAAGCGAATTTTGGATTGCGTTGCAGTCGCGTAGCTCATAAATAGCGTAGTGTGCGAAAAGCCTAAGCCGACATAATCTCAGCGGTCTGACATCGATGTGATTCACTTTGCTTCAAATGACGTAGACAAAGCTCTCGTCTCACTGTCGATCGTAATACGAATAGCGATTTATTGCGGCTATTGAATAGCTTTATGGTAGTGACAACATAAATTAGAGCGTTAGATTAACAAGCTGCGTGCTAGTACGAGGCTCGATTCTGAATCCTTTTCTCTTTTGAGTTGATATCAGTGATTAAATTATCATGCCAAAATTTCACTGCTTACAAACGACAGTATCATCAAAAACTTGTTCAATTAATTCTTAATTACACTACAATGTTTATAAAATCGTTTGCGTTTACAATTTGTATTATTATTTAAAAATGATTTTTAAATTGATTTAAAAAATTGCCACCAGCCTTCAATTTATTCAATTAATACCGCTGTCATTATATTAAGAAAGTAATATCGTTATATAACCTATTCAGAACTCGTTACACCACTTACAGATTAGATTGACAAGTCATCAAAGTGTGATAAATTTTCTGGGTCGCTCCCACGATCCGAGGGCAAACATTCATCTATCACATAATTAAATGTATTAATTTATTTTTGTCCTTTATTGTAACTATAAGGGAAAGGTGACAATCATTTTATAACAATGCCTTAGAACAATAGGTGTAGTATGAAATCTAATCCCCTAAAAAATTGAATCAGGAGCTGTTCTTTCCGTAGGTATTGACATATTGTCACTGCCATCTAGTGGCTGGGTTTTAGGGGGTAGTCATAATATATTGTAACCAATTTATGTAAAGTAATCGAGTCATTGGATAGTATGATCGCTTGCCAGGAGTTGATGGAACGAGCGTTGAATTCCCCGGTCCCGTATTCGCGACCGGTTCGGACCTAAAGGGGCTAATCGTCTAACGGTCGGACAAGGAAAGTGAAGGATCGTTCCAAGAACCGCTGTAGCCTCCCCATTATCAAATTGATTTACATGAATTAAATATTACGTATTATTGATAATACATATAATTAAATATAACGTATTATTGATAATACGTAATATTTATTGGGTATTTAATGCTACACCATTTTTAATAATTCAGGTCAGCTATTGTGAGATGTAAATGATTTTTTTTGATCCAATCATACGAATCATTGTTACGACGAGACCAGGCCCCCATTTCTGCAAATTTATAAACCCTTCAATAGTGTCTCGATTGAATATTTTAACACATTTTGTACACGGAATGTCCCAAAAATTTCATTCAATTCTGTACACAAAATGTGTCCAACTATTCAATTTTGTATACGGAATATGTAAACTATTTTATCGAGGCGTAGACATAACAAAATTATGAGGATGAGTTACCATTTAAAAGGTTTAGCGCGTGTTGTCTAATCACTGAGGATGTAGGTAATAATTTAAATAGTGAGCGATATTGAAAATTGATTGAGAATATTTTGACAAATGTTTTTTTTCATTGTTTGATTAATACTAACTATACGTTCGTTACAATTATTACTAATTATAATTATTATTATCACTCTTGATGCTAACTGGTGATGTTATCTTGGGTGGTAGAGCGCTATAACTTAATAAAATTCTATTCATAATGTAAGCAGAGCTCATGTAATTTAACATTACATCATTTTTCGACATTTTACGTAAAGACATAATTTGAAGTTTCATGTTTCACTACTTTCCTCATTGAATTTTAAATACTGATGCCCAATGACATTCTCTACTGTAGTTAACTGTACTAGTCAACCATGAATATCTAAAGGTTAGATTTTGAATTCCAATGTTTTTGAAAACTCCGCATCTTAATTTATTGCTTTTATGTCATAAGAAAATCTTAAAAGATTTAAATAATAGTGAGGTGTCAGAGACAAAATGGAATTTTCATTGGTAACACAAGTATTTGTATTATATCGAACGAGGATTATTAATGATTTTAACCCTTTATAGGTCATAACTTTTTTTCACGTGGAATTTAAAAATCTGATGTTTTTTAGAACTATGGGACGT
>DWJQ01000470.1:0-14250 GCA_018248915.1 Hesperia meskei straton | reverse complement strand
TTTCAACAGGTTACCCTCACTATGAAGCACAGACAAACAGTTGTCAAATGTGGCCTATTAAAATGACCCTACTATATTTATCCATGGGACAATCTGAAGCCTGGCTTCTGGACTCTAGTGTATTATCTCTATGATAACAACTAGGTAGGTAGGTACCTACCTACCTATATTATAGTAGGACTCTACAAGAAATCGTGTTGTCAACGTCAACTTTCATAAAAATATAGGTATACGTCATGTCATGTCATCGTAGTAGGTAATTGAAACGTCATTGATGTAACGTCATGTCTGTCATGTCACGTCATGTCACTCATGTCGTCCATATCAATTCGAATTCGAAGAAGGCTGTACGACATGTAGAAATTTAAGGTTTAGCTTGCTGTGATTATGATTTATAACATAATTCATAAGTAACCAAATGTTGGTATTACTTATCTCGAAAACCTTTTAATAATGGCAAGAAGATATCGTGACGCGGCTGCAAAACTGCAACAAAATGTGCAGAAACATTTGACACAAATGAAGGATGTCTCGTCTTCCGAAGATGAAGAGCCTTACGAATCCAGTGTCCTGGACGGCGTATTCCAGAGTTACTGGAGAGGTGGAGGAGACAATCAGATGGTGAACCGAACAAAACATCTTCTAGAAGAAGCTATAAGTGGTCGGTCAGTGACATGTCTAATTTGCATTGGGTCTATCAAAAGAGTGGATGCGATTTGGACATGTGATCATTGTTACTGCTATTTCCATCTTTACTGCATACAGAAGTGGGCAAACGACAGCATCAGTTTGCGAACAGAAGAAAATGTAGGACCCATAGCTGTCGTTTTGCCGAAGAAAATCGAATGGTGCTGCCCTAAGTGCCGGCAGTGTTACTGCAAAGAAGAAATACCGCGTCGGTATCATTGTTTGTGTGGTAAAACCCAGGATCCACCATTTCATCCATGGTTGATTCCTCATACCTGTGGGGAAGTCTGTGGGAAGCGGTTATCTGTTGGTGACAATTGTAAACATAAGTGCCTTCTTCTCTGCCACCCTGGACCTTGCCCACCATGTCCACAAACGGTCAACGGCATGTGCTACTGCCAAAAGGAATCAAAACGAGTGAGATGCAGTGCTGCCAAGTGGTCATGTGGTCAGCAGTGCAAAAAACTTCTGCTATGCAAGTCTCATAAGTGTGAGAACTTATGCCATGATGGTGAATGCCCTCCATGTACATATACAAGTCTCCAGCCTTGCCTCTGTGGAAGTGAAAAGATCCAGAGGCCTTGTGATGATCTTAAATGGCAATGTTCTAAAAAATGTAACAAACCATTCTCATGTGGATACCATAAATGTGAGAGGATATGTCATGCGGGTGAATGTGGTTCGTGCCCCAATTCTGGGATGATGTTCTGTCCCTGTGGCGCTGATAAGAGGTTTATTGAGTGCCCAAACACCATTGAAACTTGTTTTGGAACTTGTAACAAAAAGCATGATTACTGTGAACATAGCTGCCCTGAGAAATGCCACAAGGGACCCTGCCCCCCGTGTCAGGTTGTAGTAGAAAAGACATGTCATTGTGGTACTCACACAAAATCATTGCCATGCTCCAAGGAATTCAGGTGTGAAACAAAGTGTAGGGGAACTAGACCATGTAGAAAACATGGTTGTGGAAGAAAATGCTGCAATGGAAGCTGCCCCCCGTGCGAAAAAATTTGTGATAAACCACTGCTGTGTGGCCGCCATAAATGTACTAATATCTGTCACCATGGACCCTGTTATCCTTGCCATCGGGAATCAAAGATCACTTGCCGTTGCAAAGAAACTTATGTAACTGTTCCATGTGGCAGAGAGAAAAATATCAAGCCTCCGAAGTGCAGCCTTCCTTGCAAAATTAAATACAAATGTGGTCATGTGGATGAAAACCGACACAGCTGTCATTTTGGGGATTGCCCACCTTGCAAAGCTATATGCTCGAAAGCTTACCCTAAATGTGAGCATAACTGCAAGGCCGTTTGTCATCAATATGTTGCTGTAATTTTTAAACAGGTTGAAAAACCTGCAACACCATGGGAAGTTCAGCCACCTAAAACTAAGATAATGACCCTTGACTGTCCACCATGTGAGACTCCGGTACCAGTTATTTGTTTTGGTGAACATGAGACTGAAAACCAGCCCTGCCATTCTGCTATGCGACGGCCCTGTGGCAGAGAATGTGGGCAGCCTCTAGCCTGTGGAAACCATAAGTGTGCTCTACTTTGCCATCTTCTACAGCCTGATCCTGATTATCCAAATGTACCACAATCATGCAAACCTTGTAATAGAGAATGCTCGGTGACTCGTCCAGAGAAATGTGCGCACAAGTGTCCAAAACGAGGATGTCACCCAGATGCTTGTCCGCCTTGTGACATTTTAGAAAGACTTTCCTGCCATTGTGGCGTCGCTGAACTATACTTACGTTGCCGAGAGCTTGGTTCGGCAACAGAAGATATGCTGTCCTGTAAGCAACAGTGCCCAAGAAACTTGCCGTGTGGTCATCGCTGCAAAAATATCTGTCACTCTGGGCAATGTGACCAAAACCAGGTTTGTCTAAAGAAAACAAAAGTTTACTGTCCTTGTGGGAATATTAAGAAGGAAGCACCATGTAAGGCTGTTCGAGATTCAGAAGTGAATGTAGAATGTGATCAAAGCTGTGAAGAAAAGAAAATTGCAGCTAAGTTAGAAAAAGAGAAGGAGCAACAGAGATTAAAACAGTTGGAAGAAGAGAAGAATCGCAGAGAATTAGCTGAATATGAGTGGAAGTTGAGTGGTAAGAAAAAGAAGTATAAAGAAAAGAAGGTTGTGGTTAATGTAGATGACAGAAGTCTTTTGCAGAAATATTGGGTTCCTATTTCATCCCTGTTAGTTGTGATAGTTGCTGGGTTTTACTATATACTGTATGTGTAATTGTATTTTATATGGAATTTTTGTAACATGTATATGTACATTATTTATAGAATCTATAATTCATGACAACATGTATAAAAGACAGTGTTGAGGTAGTAGATATTTATGCTTAGAAAATAATGGATTTACTATGCAACATGGATCTAGAATCTAGATAAAAAGATTTAATGAGAATGTGTATGTATAATTAGAAATATCTTTGGATTGGACCAAAAGTAACATAGCACTGCCTTCACAGCTGTTTTGTAGTAGCATTTTATAAACAAGTGTATTGTGTGTAGTATTTATTTAAAACACTGTTTTTAGATTTTGGGCAAAACTTTTAACTATAATTTTGGGTGTGAATGATCTGATCAGTTTATTGTCTGCGCTTATTACTTCAACTTAACACCAATTCGGATCTAATTCAACTTATAGGAAAGAGATGAAATATGAGCGCTATTTTGTGTTGTGTATAGTCGAATTTCCGGCCGAATCGAAGTCAGCTGAAGGTAAACAATGACACAATGATGATGATAAGTTTTTTCCCTTGTTTGTACCTACAATAAGACTGTTCGAACACAGGAAATAAAACTGTAATTTAAACTGTTCGGTGTCACAACTCAAGTAAGTAACACTATAAAGGGTCAATACTTTCCTGTTAGTTGAGACAGAATAATATGTATCTATGGGACAAATTTTGTGTGTTTAAAAAACTTGTGTGCAAGATTAACTTGACTTTTTAATCAGTCAATCTACAATACAACTACCATAATCACAAGGGCGGAGGGGCGGAAAGCCAGCATTGATGTAGGTTGACATTAAAACAAATTCCATAACAATCGCGAATGTGGTATAGCTGTAATGTTGACAGACCTTTATTGTGTGCGTGTATGTTTGTGTCTTTGTCATTATTGTGATTAGGATTAGACATCATTTGTTATTGTAAATTATTTATACTTTTGTCAATTGACTGTTATTTGTTATATTTCTTGATTTTACGTTAATCATAAGTTTGATTCCTCATGACACCAATGATTAATGATTATGAGTGGGCAGCCTGAGCTGCCTAATGCAAATGATGCCCCAATTATTTACATTATAATGATAATGATGATAGTATAATGTTTGTAGTAAATAAATAGTTGCAATTCTAATTGAACACTTATAATACAGCTAATATAGTTGATCATAATGCCCAGGTCTTTAGATTACTTACTGTGCATGGGTGACAGGAAGATAAAAACTAATTTGGGGGCCTTTTATAGATACAATTTTAACCCAAAACAAATTTTTGGTTTTAACATGTTTGTCTGTGTCGTTTACTTGGTTCACGCTAAGCTCTCAAACGGCTTAACCGATTCGAGTGCGATTTCTATTAATGTAAGCTTAAACAAGCTTCAGTTTTGTTTTATTTAAATTCAGTAATAAAAAATTCGAATAAATAATTAAACAGACATTATATAGAAAATAACACTAATGTTGTTAGATTTAGAAATGGAGATTTTATTCAGAGAAAATATCTATCTAAAATAATATTAAAAGGCTACGAAGGTTTCGCATGCATTTTCAAACAAAATCGTATGGAGATACTTTGAGAAACTAAAACATGGATTAGTTTTTTCGTTCATAGCGTCTAAACAAGTCTCACTTAAATAACTCAATACAACGACGACTCAGAATGATAGAAATTAAGGTAGGTAAGTTGCAGTTATTATATTTGTAGATTATTTATTGATTATACAGTATGTAACTTTTCTATTGTGAAATAAAAATGATTAAAATTAAATGTGGTCGATTTTATTTCAGTCAGATAGAAAGTAATATTTATAATTTATGTTGTACAATATAAAGGAACAAAGTACTCGTGCACCACATTCCAAACCATTTTTTACCGACTCTTAAAAAAAGAGGAATTACTGCACTCAATTCTACTATTTTTTATGTGTATATCTACTGTTTTACTGCGTTCAAAAGCTTGTTTTCTGTTCTAGTCCTTTATAAATTTGAGTTACATGTAATAAATAGTTTTTAACGACTTAAAAAATAGTTTTTATATGTCATAGGTACTAACCACATCTGACGAGTAGTTTTTGAGTTATCTTTTATCTATCCATACTTTGAAAAGTTGTATGCATTTTTACAAAAAAAAATATTGAGGAGGCTAAGAATCACTATTAGAACAGGAAGTCTATAAAAGTTTGTAAATAAAATCTCGAATTTATTTTATTACATATTTTTTATTAAATTTTACATTTTTTTTCATGGGGGATTTATTAACTCAAACTTCATATAATGGGAGGTACTTATGTATCTAATCTTAGTAGGTAAACATGACTAGAGCTTTTCTTTTTCCGTTATAGAGCAACTTAGACCTAAATGAATACTCTAGTGTTTTATCTACACGTACAAAAAATATAGATAATAAATATCTTGTACATTTTTATAATATTACAGTATTTACACTTATGCATTTACATTTTTTTTTAAAGTAACAGGGCATAAAAACAAGAAACTTTAAACAAACGACATTTCAATTAAATTTTTAAATATACATAAACCTGTGCTTAAACTGAATACTGACAGCAGTATAAAATTTAATATTTTTGGTTTCCAAACTATATAAGTTAATAAATTATCATTTAACTAGTAATGGTTATCGCTTCGCTTTCTGGCGAGATTTTTTTTGTATTTTTACAGTCCCGAAAAACATAGGTATCTACGGTATAAAGTTTATAAGTGAAGTATTTTTAATTTGGGGGCATATCGAATAGCATTTTATTTTTCAATATATGTATACCTTTCATAATTCTGTTCGTTAAACAATATTCAAATGTCTGCTGCAGAGCAAAGGGTTTACATAAATATTGCATCTGGAACCGTCTTCAAACATTATTTGACGAAACTCTTATAAAAATACTTTGAATTATTTATTTTTAGAAAAAATAATAACCATATTATATAAATATAACAATATTGCCTTAAAATATTTAATCCACAACCTATAACATAATGGTAACCATTTCTTTGAGAAATTAAATTTTTACTTACTTAAGTTTATTTTATTACAAAACGCGATCTTATTCCCGAATACACTTGATCGAATATCGCTACAGCGAATTAACATCATCTTTTTTATATTTTGAAGACTTAATTTTTTATAAAATAAATTAAGAAAACATGCATTATACTTACCTACATATGCAAAAACTAACATTATTCGATATAGGTACTTAAATATCGCTATTCGATAAAAAGTATTGTCACGAATATTTTTTCGATGTAAAGGCTTTTGCTTTTATGTGAGTGTAAGGTCACGTCATTGTAAGCAATTTAATTGTGCATACATAAATAAATAAATAAGTAAAATCTTTCAATTAGCATTATTTGGTCAAGTGTATATATTATTTGTTCAAAACCTCGGAGCTATGCACAGGCTTTATTCTTAATATGAGTACTTATATCTGGTATGATTGACTCTTTGTTGCTACCACACGAGTTTATTTAAAAGCATCAGATCTAAAAGGACTAAAAGTAGTTTCTGACGATATCAACAGCATTGAAGAGTCGTTGTATAGCCTGTTTTGTGGCTGCTTCCTCGAGGGACAAGTTCCGTCTCTCCGCGAGGAGAGCTCTGGCCAGGTCGGACTGTCTGGACGCGTTTCGGGTGATGTGGGCGCCCTCTACCTTCAGTGCCGTGTTACGACGAGTCAGCTCGGCCATCTCTCTTTTGCGCGCTGAAATATAAAAAAAAATCCGCTCTAAGTAACATCTCGTGTAGGTACTCCGTTTACGTTCAATCTTGCATTCGTTTACTTAAGTGGTAAAGTTAACCATGAAACTACTCTTGTAGCCCTAAGTATAGCCCGGCGGCTTGCGTCGATAAAACAGCAAGCGCGGTCGGTATTTGGATAGGTGACCACTAGTGGTAAAATTTCTTGAGCGCTTCCGTGTTTCGGAGGGCACGTAAAGCCATCGCTCCCGGTTGTTATCGATAGATAGCAGTCGTTAAGCCATGTCGGAGGGCATGAAAATTTCCGACACTGGGTTGGCCACTAACCCCTCCGCCAATCACCAACCAAATTGAGTATTGAGTAATCCGCACTGAAGAAGCGTGGTAGAGTATTCTATAGGCCTCCTCAATAATGAGGAGAGACCTGTACTCAGTAGTGGGACATTAAGAGGCTGTAGCCTACTTTAACAGCTATAGTTGTTTTAACGTCGAATGGCATTTAAATTAAAGTGATTTTATGTTTTAATGTACAGACTGAGGTGCATTAAATATGTTGCAAGTCTACATCTACGGGGTCAACTAAATAGATTTAAGTTAATTTGTTAATCACCTTTCTCAAATTCCCTGTACATCCTTATGATCGCTTCGAACCCCGGCCACACTGCGTTCTCCGTTTGGCATCCAACCTCTTTCGTTTTGTCTATGTTCGCTTCGCTGAACATTTCGTCCACACCTGCCGCTGAGTTCTGAGGTTCGTCCATAGAAGTAGCTTGAGAACTCATGGCGGTATACGGCTCTGATGTTGTCTTTAGAGATATTATCTTAGATATACTTGGTATATTGATACTGGGGAAATTTATAGGTGGTTCAAGTTTAGGCACAGAGTTTTGGATGTTCTCACTGTCGAATCCTGGATTTAAATCTCTCTTTCTCGTGTCCTGCCCGCTGAAATGCTTAACACTTCTATCCGCCATCTTCGATAGACGATCCAGTTCTGAGAAGTTCTTCTCGGCTAAAGTTGTTATACAGTCTCCCTCATCCTGACAGGAGAAGTCTAATCTTTTCTTGATAAGATTATTATTTTCAGTTACACTGTTTTTGATTTCACTCAGTATTTGTAATTCACAATTAGTACTTATTTCCACCTTCTCTTGTTGTACCTTTGGCAGCTTAAATACATGATTGGATTGTTCGGGGGCATTTCTTCTTTTCCTTTCTTTCAATATTTCTTGCCACGTTGTTTCGTAACCTGAAATTAAAAATATACATTTTGTGATTAGTAGTCATATTCAAATACATACATAAACTAAACCTAACATTACAAATTGAATTTCAACAAGTAATAACACGTCGCTGTTTGTTATTACAAATGTAATGATCGGACTGGCGGATCCATTCTATTTATTAATTTGCGAGGAGCCTAAACTAACGACTTTTGAAGTTTTTCATTGAAAGTTTAATTTATTTAAAAAATAATTGTGGCTTACCTGCTCTTTGTTCAGGATTTACATACTTCAGGTTGAGATGCCGTAAGAACTTTTGCTTGAATTGAAACCCAGCTCCATTGTTATTCAAGTCTCCATAAGTTTTTGGTTCTGAATTGATTGGATCTGATGTTGTTGCTGTTTCATTTGGTGTTTCGTCCTCCATAAGGCGATCTATCCGCCCAGCTGCAATGTAAGCTGAAGCTATTTTATCTCTTTGTATTATTCTCTCTTTTTTATTCCAAAGTATCTCTGCAATGATAATAATGTTTTCAGTAAATAAATGGTTAAGGTGTAAAGGAAATCATAAAATTTCTGTTATTACGGAAAAGAGTTACTGAATAGGTTCCATTTAAAAAATTTAATTAGATTGGAGGTAAGCAAATATTAAAATTCAATAAATTGACAAAAAATACCTTTACAAGTATCCGGAGTGCCTAACATGAAGTTGGAAAGAAATTCCGTTTTTCCACAGTCCCCTTGCTTAGTTGGACCAAAAGCATTTATAAGGGATTCGTATTCTTTTGTTTCATCTTCGTATTCACTATCTATATCAACGCCTTCATCTTCAATCGTAATTTTGGTACTGGCAAATTCTTTGTAAATCTCGGCCTTTATTTTCTCTGGAGTTATAATGTATCGGCCATTACTCTGTGCTTTCTTAGTTTCAGATTTCTGAACATCTCTCATGCTACGATTCGATAGATATTTTACTCTCCTTAATCTTTTTCTTTTTTCGTAAATATCCAAAGAACTCACTTCTTCTTCTTCCTGCATTGTATTTATCGTATTTTCATTAATTGCTTTAGGCAGAGAATTTAAATCATATAAATCACAAGAGTTTGAAACAATCTTAAGTTCGTCTGGTTTATTTTGTTCAACAGGCAGCTCTAGTGCTTTATTTATGTTTTGTTCTATTGGCTTCACAACCGCTTCAATCATTTCGTTATTTGTTTCTAACGGCATCTTCAGTATTGGTTGACATATTTTTGGACTCATTAATACATTTTGACTAGGTTTTTGTGTATCAGTTACAATGGTTTTATTTGAAGCTATTTGTACAAAACTATTACCAACGTTTAATCCTTGATTTTCTTTCGTTATAGGAAGACTTTGTAGGTTCAAAGACTTTATCGCCGAATCATTAGCATTACTGACAGTAGTGGTCGCTTCAGTAATTTTATTTTCATTTATCGTTATTTTAGTATCTTTATTAAACGTTATGTTAGCTTTTACATTGTTTTTATACATCATAATATTTGTGGGATACTTTACATTACTTAAATATACAAAATTAGGAGCCTTAACGACGTTTTTTGCTTCAGACGGAATCATTCTATTAGTCTTATTGTTTTTGAGTTTCAAGTCCTGTTGTTGTGATGTGCCTTGTATTTTTTCCTTGACAACGATTTTATTTCCATAAATTTGGTTTTCTGTAATCAAATTTTCAAAGTCATCTTCATCGCAATCACCCTGGTGAAGCCGTTTTAATGCTACGACTTTGGAAGGAATGTGTTCTGTTATTGTAACAGACTCCTCTTTACATTTCTTGAACGGGCCCGAAAATCTAAGTGAATTTTTATCAATATTTTTTCGTTTTAAAAGTAACTGCGGATTTTGTTGTTGTATGGTCAGTATCATTTTTTTACTTGCGCAGTTTTTATTCTGTATAAACACTATTTGATTATTTTGATCATTGACTGTTATATCTGAAGAATTATTCATAAATCCTAATTTATTCGTATCTTTATTACCGGGAATGACTCCTCGAGAAGCTACTGTGTTGTTAAGTTGCGGTCCAATCTGATTGGAATCCTTTGATTCTAAAGTATGTTCCAGTTTAAGGAACTGTTTGTCGTTCACATTTACTGTTTCTTTTGTACTAATAAATTTGGTAAGGTTAGCATGCCCTGGGGGGCCCATTGATTGGTATTCTTCGGGTTCTATTCCTGCACCCCGAATTAAAACGTGTCTTTGTATTTTATTTTCCGGTCTTGGTCCGTTATTTACTTTAACAGCATTGAAAGCTAACTTCTTTACTAATGGATTTTGAAATGCATTATCTGGAGGATTGGGAACACTCTTCATATCAATTTTACTAATAGGAATGCTAGTTTTTAAACTAAATCTTTCTAGAGGCTTTCGTTTTATCTCCTTTGTGACAGTTTGTGAAGGTACTTCTGTTGTAGTATCTTGGGTTCTGTTTGTCGAAGAATCTATTTTTGACTCCAATAAAGACGTTGTTGCAGTAGACTCGGTTTCGCGTGTAAAATGGTCTTCAACTTTTGGCTGTGCTGTATCACTACCATGTAATGCTTCGCTTTCATTTTGATTATCAGTTTCGTTTGAATGTAGAGATGATGTTGTTGATCCTGACGGTGCGTGTGATGTTGATATCATAGATTTTGTTGTTTGTATAAATTGTTCTGAAGACATCACTTGTAATGAATCAGATACTGATGGCATAGAATCTATCGAAGTTGCTGGTTGTATCGGCGTCACAGATGGCGCTAATGTCATCGATGACATGGATTGTACTAATGACAATGGCGGGATCAACTCTTTATTTATGTTTGGATTGGATTCTGATGGCACAATTGACATAAAGGGAATATGTTGCAATTGAATTCTTTGGATTGACTCCATAGATGGATTTGTTGGCATCTGTGGCATATGTGCTATTGATACCAAAGAAGGCATTGATGATATTGTTGATATCGTCGGTAAAGGTTGAGTGAAATTCGTTCTAAGCTTTGATGTATACCCTCCATATGGTATGGACGTCGTTGCAAGTTTAGTTGGCACAAATGATACTGATTTTACTAGAGGCTTTTGCAGCATTGATGATTCTGTTGAAATTGCTGTTTGCGTTAATTTGTCTGATTCAATTGCCGATGTTGCCAGCAAAGGACGTACCAAATGCATTCGATGTATTGTTGAATCTGATGATATAGACGTCTGGATGTGAGATAATGTTTGTACAGCATTTTCTGAAGGCGTAGATGTAAGTGATGATTGTGGTATACTCATTGATTGTAAAGCTCTTCCTGTATTTGAAGACACTATTACAACAGATGGCGTTGATGTAAGCGAGGGCGCTATGCCTTCGATAGACTGTCCCAGCAAAGGCCTTATTGAAGTATTGCACAGCTTTGCTGATTCATAAGGCATTGATTGCACTAATGGCATTTGTGTTATCGATGTCATAGATGGCTCTAATGTCTTGGTGCAAACCGTTGGCATAGCTGGAATCAACTGATGCTTTTGTGTTAACGATTCTGAACAAATTATTGCAAGATTGTTGGAAATAGCTGCTGGAAATTTATTTGACGTCATATCTTCTACGGTCTGTACAGGTTGTACTATTTGTACCCGAGCTGAGGGAGTCGATGATTCATCTGATACCATCACTGCTAATAAGGGCATTGTTTGCGTTGATGACGTCGGTGCCTTCGACTGATTTATAACGTTCGTATTTAACTGCGATAATTGCACATTTTGCGATGACAATGCCGGTAAATTTGATGTTGTTGTTACCGAGATTGTCTGTTGATGGGCCTCTACTCTTGATGCCACTAATTGTTCTGAAGGTAGAGCAGATGTTTGTTGTGTGGATTCTGATGGAATTAATGACATAGATTGAGCTTGTGACGACATCGACGAAATAGGAGGCACAACTGGCACATTTTTCACTACTTCTGGAATAGTTTCAGGATTCATAGATGATGATGAAATACTCTTTCCACTTAATATCGTTTGTATTGGTGCAGTAGATTGGGTTGTCATAGTATTGGTGGAAAGTACAGTTTGTCCATGTGGCACTATTGACTCTGTAGAAACCATTGTGGTTACTGGTACGGATTTTTCTATTGAAGTAGTTTGCATTGTTGTTGTAGACTGAGATATCGGCATTGACATGGCATAGGGTGGCATATGTTGCATAAAAGCCATTGATGGTTCTGATGTCACGGTTTGAAGAGATTGCATATATTGTAATAATTGCATTCGTCTCATTAGCAAGTCTGGAGGCATCATTTGTAGTGATGGCATATAGTATTCTAAAGGCATTCTTTGTATTGATGAATCAGATGGCATATTTGGCATGGACGACATAGGATGTTCTGCTGGCATCTGTTGACGTGTTTCTGGTAGCATATTCGGCGTTAACATCGTGTTTCGTTGCGTTGTTGCCTCTAATGACATTGTTGGTATTGAAGGTATAGAATGATCTAAGGGCATCCGCTGCGTCACTTCTGATGGCATCATTGATATCGATGATAAATCACGTAGTACTGATGATTCTAGAGACGTATTTGTTTGAATGGGATGTTCTACTAATGTGCGTTGAATAGCTGGCAATGTAGATATAGTTTTTTGTATTGATTGAGATGAATGCAACGTCGAAGTCGTGGTCACAGATACTATTTGACCTGAAGAAACTGATGTTTGCATTGATCGGGTTGTGTGTTGCGTTAATACATTTGATGGAATTGAAGAGTGCTCTGAATAAACCCGTTGTATCGATGGCTTTGATGATATTGTTTGCATGAATGTTTGTGTATCTTCCAGTGATGCCCTTGATGGCATCGTTGCCGGTAAAGATACAGTTGACGACCCAAAATTTCCCAATGTCGCCCGTAGCATTGATGATTGTGGAAGTACTGGCATTTGTTGTACAGGTAAATCTAAACCATTGTTAGATTTAGGCATCGAAGAAGATAAAGACGTTCCTGAAGCTATTGTCGATGGCATAGTTAAAGAAGATGTAATGATTTGCATAGAACCCATTGATGCTGCTGTCGTAATTGAAGCCGCCGATGAAAATGTCGATGATAATGTCATAGAAGAATGTGATTCCATCGATGGTAAAATTGATCCTTGTGTAGAGGATATCGATGAAACTGACACTGACCCTGCTGATGCTGCGGAAATATCTACTGACTCACTTGAATATGGAGTATAATCAGATTGAGATTTAACTAAGTTCGAAGACGACGCTCCTGGCTGCAATGTACACGAACTTGATTGTGTTACAGTGGGTTGTGTAACTGGTTGGAAAGCTGAATATCCAGGTATGGAGAAAGGGTATCCCCCAACGGTCGAATAGCTGGTTTCGGGCTGTTTTGTGGAGATCACGCTCGGATTAGGATTTGGAATGGATGATGGCGATATTTTTGGGGAATGAGACATGGGCTTGGATTGTGCGTAAGGTGTCTGGATCGGTTCTTCTGTATGCTTAAAGGTTTCAGCTGGTTTTATAGGTATAGGTTCTATAGGCAACTGTTTCTTTGCTGTTTGTGGATCTTCTTCAATCGCAGATGTAATTGTTGTTGCAGGCGCACTCGAATCCTCTGAAAAAGGAAAATATTTTGATTAATATACAAAAATAAATTTAATTACGACAATTTATATTTCCAAATTTAAATGAAATTGAACATCGGAACGACATCTTTACAAGATATGATTAAGGGTAAAATTATTTTGCTTAAAAATAAATATAATAAAATAAAGGAAAATGGGAAACTGTATAATAGCAAAGAAAAAAAGCAATACAACATAAGACCGTCATAAATGTACAAAAAAGAAGGCAATAATACCGAGGTAATTCAGATTGTTATTAGGTAACTGCAAGTCAATTGGCTATTCAAAATTACCGAATGATGTTTCTTTCATCGTTATCGTCATCGTCATCATAATAAAACTGACCCCATAATAAAACTTTATACCCGGCGTGGGTCTATTATCATCGTATTTGCTGCATCACAACTCACTTTTAAATTAAAGATACTTAAAAAAATATAACTTCCTATAATTGAGCAATCAGTAGGTACTTGAGTCGCCGAGCAAACGGAATTGCCCTTTCCCGCCAAAACCAAACTGTGCTCACAGTTCAATTCATATAAGCTTTTACAAGGGGCATTATTACATCCCGCCGTCAATCTTAAATCTACCTTAATCTTATAGGCGAAAAGCTGGCATTTGTGTGTGTTGCAATAATAAGGAATTCCTGACGAACGCAAACGGAGTATAATGCCGCCTCTACACATAAGCCAACACGTTGGCAAGTGCGCTGGCCCAGCCACTGGTCCAATGTGTAGAACGGGCGTTGGAACGTTGGCGGTAGGC
>DWJQ01000469.1:0-14253 GCA_018248915.1 Hesperia meskei straton | reverse complement strand
AATAGGCTTCTAAGTTAGTGCGCTTTACCACCCATGACTACGTTGCTGCTTTCCATCAGGTAGTAGGTGTAGTCAAGTATTAACTTATACATAGTAAAAAAAAGAAAAGTGGCTGTGACATACTGGCGGACAGACAGACATGACGAATCTATAATGGTTATTGGTTATTGTTATTTGTTGGTTATGGTTATTGGTTTGGTTATAGTGTTTATTTTCTACACGAAAAGATACACATTTCATTCATTTTGTAATCTTTTGGAAACTTGTAATTTAAGCTGTAAAATGTTTTTATTTTCTACCTTTAAAAAGCAACTCTCAACTCTCCCCAGACTCCGGTTCAAGTGTCCCATAGGGTGGGGAGAGTTGAATCATATCCCAATTTTTATTAAAATGTATATAACATATTTCAGTAATATAATATGGAGAATTATTATTATAATTGAATCACTAAGCCGCCTTCTCAGACCAATAAATTATAGACGGCGTGCCGTGAACAAAAGCGTGAAGCCGGCAAAAGTGTACCTAAAACACACATCGGAACCAATAGAATGCCCTATGGTCACAGTTTGAACTAGAACAAATTTAAACTTTATTTTTTGGAACACAAAACTACATTCATTTTTTATTATTTAGAACACAAAAGTCGTTTTCGTGTGAATTGCGCCGTGTGTATTACAAGGCGAGGTGTACTTTTTGCCGGCTTCACGCTTTTGTTCGCGGCACGCCGTCTATAGTTTATTGGTCTGAGTGCGTGATTATATTACCTCATTTTAAATTTCTTAAATGATTCAACTAAAGCAGCTTGCACAATTATTATATTATTTCGTGAAGACGTGTCACTTACTATAATAATAATATTATAGAAATATAAAAAATAAATAAACAGAAAATATTTTGGCACAAGTAACTTTTTTGCTGAGACAAATACCTACAATATTAGTAGTTTTAACCCACCAATTAGGACTTAGGTATTGCATTAGCAATAACTTAATTGTTAACTAAACACTTGGTATATTTGAATAAATAAGTATAACAAATATTTTATCTTATTTTCCTACAATACATCAGCACATTTATATGTTACAGTATATTATACTTACATTGATATACTTAACTGTATAATATAAAAAATAAAAATAGCGAAGAGAAATGAAAACAAGAAAAATAACAATAGGACTTCATGGCACACTGATAATATGCATTAAATTATATAATTGTATTATTAAGACAAAGGTTTATTAAAAAGAATAATTTAAAAATGCAAACGAACATATCGGTAGTAAGGTATATCTGTACTTACAGATAAGCTAGAACTTGGCTTGACACGCTGCCGCGTGACGAGATTTAATTGCCTGATTATTAGACTCGTAATTTTTACTTTATATTTTGGGCAGTTTCATAATTCAGAAATATTTATACAAAATAGAATTTTTACAATGATAAGATTGTCATTTATGATAGCAAGTTATTAAATATTAATAGGACAGAGTCCTATGAAGAAAGTCATATATTTATCGACACTGAGTGAGATGATTGGAATTATCACAATGTAACATTATGCTGGTATATTATTATTATGTAGATATATAATATGTATTTTATATTTTACCACTATATACACGTAAGATATTTTATGTACATTTTGTACAACTAGATATTATATATTTAGTTATAAAGTAACTTCAATATTATTAGTTACAAATTCAAAGTTGAAGAAAAACAATTTAGATTCTATTTTAATAAATTGAGCTTCAGGTTTCCATAGCTACACAATATATCTTTACCATAAAATATTGATAGGCATCGATAAATAATTATAGGACTTACACGTAATATACATTGAAAATCACTTCATACCCCTTTGTTACATAATTGTCAGCACTCCTAATTTGTATCATACAGTAATAAATAGGTACTTTGAGATTATTTTTACCAATTTCTAGGCAATGCTTGGGTTGGTCTCAGGGACGTAGTGTGACGGCAATTGAAGGGGGACTAGAAAATATCTTACTGAATAACAATGCCAATAATAATTATGTTGTTAATATACTTTTTTCCGAGCACGAAAGTTTTCGATTTAAATATCTATAATACATCTCATAGTAATATTTACAGAAAAAATCAAAGTAAAAAAATAGGCGAGGCAAAAATTGCCTGCAACGCAACCCATGCTACGACGCTGCGCCAACCCAATTCAAAAATAAAATGGATTAGTTAACACATAATTATTGCATTTTGTATAATTATAACATAATGTAAGGAGGCACCTCATCATATATTATTACTTTCAATTGTAAAACAAGGCTTAATCAATTTGTGATTTTCAAGTCTTTAAATGTTTAAAACTTGTCTGTTCCTTCAGGACCGTCTACTATAGACCATTGAAACTTACTTATTTAGATCCTTGGCAAAATTATGACGTTGAATGTTCACATAATTTAAGACAATGAACAGACAATAAGGAATTCAAATTACTTTTTTATCAGCTAGGGCTGTGGAAGAGTTTCCAGGAAGACCCTGTTCTCTTTAAGACAAGGATACCTCGTTGAATATTTATTAAATGTGCACCAAACGCAAACACATCGCTTGGCTTCATTGTGACATTAAATGTTCAGTATCAGCTCTAGAATCAACAAATAAAGTAAAATTTTTAAGTAAAAACTTGCGTGATTTATTTATCCAAAAATCAGTCTTTGATGTTAAAGGAAGAATTATTAAAATTACCCAACGAAGTACTTACATAAATTTTGACATTCTTATTAAAAATGAGATCGCCTCACCGTAACGACACATATTGCACATTAAATAGTACAAATAAATATAATTTATAAATACAAATAAATATAATGAAATAGAGTTATTACACTGAACAAATGACATTAATAGTACATACAGTGTAGATTTTATTGGTGGAACAATTTTAGTACAATTCATCAAAAGTGTGTGTCTGTGTGTTGTTGACTTGATCTCAATAATGAATCCCATCTTATAAATGAACGTGGTCAATGCAGGATTCAAATCACATCACCATTATCAGTTATTTAACTTGCAGATAAAAATATAACACGTTATAATTTCTACATAGGTACAGCAAAACATAGTCAACATAAAGCAAATTATCAACAATATTTTCACAAAAAAAAACGGAACATGCATTGCACATATAATTAATAAACAGCATTCAGTTATTTAACGCTGTATATATTTTTGTTTTATTCATTGTTGATTAACAAAAAACAAATTTAGGTAGCTTAACCTACAGTGCATATTAAAATAACCCGAAAATGAACGAATCGGTCACCCAGGCTCACCATGCAGTTAAAAACCATTCTGTAGTATCGCGTACTTAATTACAATTTTCAAGTTTCAGCTGAGTAAATTTTACTATGGCTCACTTGTATTTACCTCTAGGGCTACAATAGACGTCCGATTTTTCTCTTCGATAGTCGGTCCGATAGTCGGATCAGACAATCGGAAGGCACTCGTGCCAATACATTTTGTTTTGTTTACAATACACGTCCGATTCTATTATTTATGTACATCATATGTTGCAAAATATTGACTATTGACTATTGATTCTAGTGTCGTCCGATTCTATTGTGTGAATTTGTCTGATCAGACTATCGGAACCGACTGTCGCAGAGAAAAATCAGACGTCTATTGTAGCCCTTAAATGTACTCGTGCAAAGTACTAACTCATTGCACGCCATAACATTTGAATACACTTATATTTATGTAAATAATATTGTAATTTTTATGTTAAACAGTACTTGTACCTACACATACTCGTACATACACCGATATTAACTTTAGTCTCAGTTTCATAAGAATAAATGCCACACTTTTTTATTATATAACTATATACAGAGCGATGGCATCAAAACAATTCTTACGGTCAAAGTCAAAAGAGTCAATAAAATGTATTTCACTAAATTTTAAATTGATCAAAGTAACCTAATTTTTGTCACGTTGGATTCCAAGATTTCTAAGAATAAGTTTAGGTAATAAAAACTCAGGCAACCATGAAATTTAAGTACTAATTAAATTTAAATTATTTCTGGTCCCCGGCTACTGTAGCGTATCATACACCTAATATGTAACATACACATAGTATCATAATATGTTGCTAGTGAACTGATCGTGTGTATAAAAAGTTGACAACAGAAATGTCCTAATAATACATTCTTTTGACTGTGACCGTATCATTTGGCAACAATTTTAATTACAATAACACGAACTAGATACAATTTCCGAAAAGTATTTAAGATTTGTGAATACATTTTTGAAAAATAATTGTCTCTTAGTGGACTAATTAACCTATGTACACATCATAAATTTATTTATAGTTACGTATAGAAATTGTCGATGGAGAGTGGACTTAATTTAAGGTCACATAGGGTATCTTGCGAAGCATTAAATACATTTTGAAGTAATTATCGTCCTGCTACACTACTACGCAACGAGTTGCCAAGAAACGTCTGAGGTCATAAGTTTAATATTTTGACAGATAGGGGGCGTTCTCTTGAGGTATTAGGATTTAGCATCCAATCAGTGATCCTCCTAAAAGTTGTATTTATTTATAATTTATTGAACGTTACATTTACATATTATAATGGAACAAAATTCGGCCGAGAGCGTTTTATGCCAGAACATCATAGGGCAGTGTGAGAATGAAGGCAATAGTGAAGGAGAAAAAGAAATTATGTAGCTAGCTAGAACTTTGCTTGACACGCTCCCGCCTTTCATTTTAGCAACAATACCATCTGATACGCGGATAGACAAGGCTCCCGCTAGATTATTTTATCATAATATCTACGTGATCATTCCGTTTGACGCCCCCTGTGCGGCCCGCGGGCATTGCACGATTTCCACGCCCGCTTACGTGAAGCAGAAAGAGACGAGACGATCTACTTGCGCCATATAATAGTCATTATTATAACGAGGCAAAATGTAGTATTCGTGTACCAAGAAATAAGTTATACTATGACCTTCACAGAAGATATAATCTAACGATTAGCAGCAATAAGCCGATAACGTGCGTGAACGATAAACGAAATGTACTCGATTTGTTTGATCGCTTCCTTATCCAATTTGCTATCTACGATCGACCTACGCACTCAACATAGCGTACATTTATATAGAACTCAAACTCGTTTATTTCACGTAGGTATTTACAAATACGCTTGTGAATGTCATTATTTGATTCTACCGCCATTTTTGCAAAGGTGCCTTATATTCTTTTGTAATGGAGGAGAAAAAAAATGGCGAAAAAAAATCTCCTCCGAACGCTGTATCAGGTATATTATTTAAATACTTATTAAAATATACAATTTGACAGTAGGTGCAGGATTCCTACCAAATTATTGTTAAAATAAAATATTAAACCATGACAAATATTTCTTCGCTTTGTTATCTTGACACTGATATCGAGTATGTCGATTCGGGTACAAAGATTGGTTATGTAATTTTCGTGGAATGTCAAGCATAGTCGATAAAATATAATAAATTATTGCAAGGTTAAAGTTTTAAAGTAAAGCCTAAGAGCTCATTAATTTTTTTATGTGTTTTTGTTAAACAAAAAAAAATCTGACGTTCAACGTTTTAAATATCCGCTTATTTTCTTTTTGTAATAGGTTAGTACCTACGGTCCAAGTAATCCTTGCGAAAGAGCATAAGTTTATTAGACGTAGAAGCAAAGATACGATACCAAATCGAACGTTAAAATTTTTATAGGTATAAAAAATCTAGAAAAAGCCAACGATCTTATTACATACAATGCAGCCGAACTGAACACGTTTATTTTATAGCCGTCTGTACTTAAAACACTTTGGACTTTTGTCTTAATAGAAACAGAAATATTTGGAATCATTCCAACACATAAATCGGAAAAAATGGTAGTTGTGTAATGCCAGTTGAGATGTTTATTCATATGATCCAAAAAATATTTTACTAGCGGCGCGCGGGATAGAGAGCGCGGAAAATGTACAGCAAATTAACTAAGAATTCAAAATAACCTATTTAATGACTGACTTTACTAGTGAATGGGTTTCTTTTGTTTTCATATAGGAAAAAAACCCCATTCAGACCGTAACCTAACGAATTATAATAAAATTATATTGTATGTTCAATTCAAATATTATAAATATTTTCGGGACATCCGTATGGGGGACAGACTACCCGTGCCCTTCGAAGTGTCCTGGCCTAGGTTTAAGTCTGTTAACCCCACGCGTACCGAAAAATTGAAAGATTGATGTTCAGATTTTTATTTTAGATCTGAGTGTGTTTGTTTTTATCATTGGGTGCTGACCATGGCGCCCAAGACACAGGAAATCCCAGTAATATGAGTGCAAGGATTTATTTATTTATAACCGACACTATTGGCTTCCAGAATTACGTTTCACCTTGTCTATAGAAGACAATTTAAATCTTTATAAGTGCAAAAATGCCTTGGTTCTATTAGACCTGGAATTCCCCTTAAAACCAGACATCATAATTACTCATAGCAAATATGAACCAACTTTAAATACATAGGTTAAAAATCCTCAGTAAGCATTATTAAAGGCATTTTAAAAATCTAATCATTAAGTTGAAATACAAACAGATATAAATAAATAATAGAATGACGACACATCCCTATACAATCCTTGCACGAGGTCACAAGAACAATAGGCAAGGCTAATCAATTTCTAGTACCGATTCTGTACAGTCAAAGAAACATGTGACTCGCAGATGAAAAGTTTGTTTATAAAAATCAATGAGTCACGGCCGCCGCTCATTTCACGATTTGACTGGTGTTCGCTGTACACTGCTTGCCCACGCGTGCTCTTAAATATAAGATTTTTTAAATTTCAGTTGAGTTAGCTACACACTACATTTTCATCGTCTCGGATGGAGAAAATATCGACTCGAAAATATCGAAAGTAGCTTCTCATAAAATTTTTGTGACATTGCACCATATTTTTCTAATAGACCGTTGTGAAATAGGTAAGTACTAAACTGGAAATAAATCGTTAATCGGAATAACTCGCCTAATAAAGTAATTAATTAGTTACAACGAATGTATCCATAATAAATTTTATCTACCAAGGCAGGCAATTACTTTATTAACAACCTTTATTGGAACTGCCTTATCATCGTCTGATAACATCGTCGGATCACAATCTATAAATTATTTTATCGTTATATCTAAAAATGTCTCCAAAAAGTTTTTGATTCGTTGATATCGTCTATTCTGCGATCGGCTGTTGAGGTTAGGTAACATTATTTGCTAAAAACGACTTTATTTACATACATTGAAATGCTGGAGGAATCTGTACCATTAATCATAGCGTGGTATTTGCCAACCACCACCCCTTTTGAGGCAAGTGCGCGAGCGCTACACCATCTGATAACCAACACGCAGACACCGCTACCACTGTACCACATAGCGAGGTCCTCCGTCCTCCACACGTTTCATAAACAAAAGCGGATACAATTATAACACGCCATTGATGCCCAACCCAACCCAACATTCTAGCTTGTAGCGCAGTATTGATTACAGTAAGTTGTTACTAATTAACTGTACTGATTACACCGAAATAAATGACTATCATGTTAGGCATTACTTCCGTCTTTCGCTTCTAGAATTATCAGAAAACAAGCGTCACTAAACCCAGATTACAACTTGTTTGTTGTAATTGTATTAATTATTACTTTGACCTGCATGTAATGTAGTTTTGGTGGCGTCCTATTAGTTGTATATTTAAAAAAATTAAAGTGTATGAACTAATAACAACAGAACGTTGTAACGACTACGACCAGGCTATAAATATTTGACGCGGACTGTTTATCGCGCATATTGGGAACGGGACTGTCCGTATAAAAAAAGCACGCGACCTGGTCATACTTTTAGTATTACGCATTAATTTGTTGACATCGCGTGAGGCATCAGATAAAATGTGCTATTCCGTCATAAGTAATGCATGATGTTTATGCACATTAAATTAATTATGCTTTCTGCATAACTAGTGTGATTATGAGTTTCTATAACGAGACGTCGCACGAAAAGCCGGTAAAATCGATTCGGCAAGAGGAATTTATATTTGAAAGGTAGCAATTTTGTTTGATTGAGGAACTAGAAGTAACAAACACGCCCGCACCAAGATTCCCTGTGTTTTAGGTGATCAGACACACACACGCAATATAATTGTGTGAATGTGATTATAAGCAAAGATCTTAAATAAACGCCAACACACTGCCTTGTGCTAGGATTCCCTTTCTTTTGTGGCTTGGATAACAAAATTAACACGTCACCAACGCGCAACACCCCTGAACTTGAACCCCGATTTACAAACCGGGAATCAAACTGCTGTTGTAGCCAAATTACCTACATGAATACCTACCTGAAGGTTGCGCTATCCGGTTCTATGCAACACTTTCCACGCTTGTTCTAGTTACTTTTCATCAAGTTACTGGATTCAATTAATTCATAGCAAATACGCCCAAAGGCAGATTATCCCTAAGGTACACTAGCTAGGCACGTGCTTGGCAAGGAGCACGAGGTTATAAGGGGGCGCTCATAAGTTTTTAACCAAAAAAGTACCAACATAATACTTATAAAATTAAAATCAAATAAGGATACCGGTCAATAATTACTCAATTTTACGAGGCATAGGGCACTGATGAGATACATCAGTCGGCATTGAATCCACCTCCGAACATGACCAACACTGACCTAAACCCCAGACGTTTATTTTAAACAACTCCTCCACAATCCCTGCAATAATCACCACCACGCACCACGCACCACCGAACACAACATCTATACATAACGCCTACAAACGAACGCTCACGTTCGCTAAATATCACAGTGAGTTCACAGTCACACGACATTTAGCGACAGCGCCGCAGCGTTCGCTAAATATCACAGTGAGTTCACAGTCACACGGCATTTAGCGACAACGCCGCAGCGTTCGCTAAATATCACAGTGAGTTCACAGTCACACGACATTTAGCGACACGCTAAATATCACAGTGAGTTCACACAGTCATAGTCACACGTAAGTCTCGTGCAGTCCGGGTCCGGGGCCGAAGCACCCGGGCGTGCCCTAGCTGTCCGAGACGCTCTCCAGGTCGGTGGAGGCGCGCGCCGTGGGCTAGCTGAGCGACGAGGACGACGACACGTCGCGGCCCAGCTCGGCCGCCATGATGGCTATCGTCAGCTCCTTGCGCGCCTTCTGCACCACCCACACCATCAGCGTCACGCCGATTAGGATCTGGAAATTTTAATACAACATCATTATTATAACAAATAACTGTTAACTCAAAAATTATTCGTCAGACGTCGCTCAAACTTAAATGGGTCCAAAGTCACGACAGGCACCAGCATTGAAAATTTTTGACTTTGAACTTGGCTTAGTCAGTAGAGTGCATACTTAGACTCAAATATTGATAGTTAAATAAAAACTTATAAATAGCAAATAAATAAGAGGCACTCCTAAGAGTCTCTATCGTTTATTTGTCTATCGGGTCACGGTCTAATCAATTCCATGTTTACAACTTCAACATAATTTTAAATATCCCTAGTCGTAATAAAAATATTACCATTAAATACTTTGGCCTTACAGATAATGCTAAATAATCTTAAAAGCAGACGTATATTTAGCCCGATAGCGGCCAACGATAAGATACAACTCAATTAAATTTATTGAAGTTCCACACTGTGAAGTGGGTTAGATTTGAGATAGACGTGACTTATCGTGTATCGACGCTACTTAAAACTATGATACGAACCGAGATTCAGCAATCTCTGGTAGATACTCAATTAGTATAATTCAAAAAAATATACTCACAAGATATTAAATATGTTATTTAATTAAATATTAAGTACGTAGTTAAAACTTAAAAAGCGTTATGTTTATACAACGCGCGTCGCAATTTCTGATCTTCGCTGAATAAAATCAATGCTTAGACATGATCAATTTAGAACTAAGTTTATGGATCCATCTAGGCTAGGTAGACCCCGGCTTCTAGGTACTTGTGAACGTATACTTGAAATTTCTAAGAACATTGACTTTCAACTGGTACAATGAAGATCTTCCTCTGTTTCACGTTTCATTGTTCTAGATAAGTTAGGTATCGTGGATTAGAAAATAAGATAAGTCCAGCGCATTCTGAGGGTCAGATACTCAGATGTGAATGACCTGATGACAGTTGCGCCATGACAACTATCACGATTCAGGATAACATTAAGTAAGCTTGTAAGCAAAATTTACTTACGCCATTTTAAATTCTAGCTATCAGCCTGCAAAGTATCTAATCACACGGAAAGAAATTTGGTATTTGTGTACAATGCATTTAAAACGAATTCCCTCGCAAACACAAACACGGTATAGTTGGTATTGACCCAGCCTGCGACGCGAAGGGTCGCAAGTTCCGTTCCTGGGCGACAATTATATGAGAGATAAATGTTTGTTTTTAGAGTTTAGGTTAGGTGTTAGGGATGCGTTTCTTGTGTTTTAACAGCAAATCATAATTCGGGGATATGCGTAAGTGTGTATTAATATTATATAGACATCTATGTATACATACCTACAGCTGAGAATGATAACATTAAAAACAATGGAAATCTCTTCAGACAATCAACATTGTATAAGCCAACCACAAACCAAAGTTTGAACAATGAAACATTTTTTATCGCAACGTTTTTCTTGTGACGTAAAATAAAAGCAATTTTAACGCCACGCTGATTCAACGTGAAATGTAGTTAATAGGTATTTAATTATATTGCCAAGTTTTTCTTATCAATTAAATTATAAAATTATGATAATTAATTAATTACCTAATTAAAATGCAAAGTAGTCTCATTGAACGTATCTTATTTAACTTATTTTTAGTATTTTCTTTATTAAAATTGAGAATTCATCACATCTCAGCTAACTGTCAGTGATCATTGGTATTTTCCGAGTCACGTTCTCTCATTAGAAGCTACAAGTCTAATCGACTGCTAAGTATACTTAGGCAGCATAATCTTCAGTTGACAACGCTCGTCATGTAGATTAGTTTAAGCGGTACCTCACAGAGGTAACCGAAGCCGTGCACTGCTAGATGGAGGGACCTCTCAACGAGGCCTAATTGGTGCCAATAAATCGCTAGCGCCGACCCATTCTATCCCCCTGTCACGACTCGCGACATGGCCGAATGACGAGCGCTATAATAAGTATAATATTATATTGTGAGGATCGCGATCAAATGTCTCGTCTCGAAGGTATATTACGTAGGTATAGGACATCTGATGCCTACTACCCTACTAGTAGTAAACAAATACGAAAATAAACTAAAGACCGTGCAAAATGAACATTTTGGCTTACGGTAAACCGTACTGTTACATAAAAATTTTGGTGTAGGTAGTCTTCGTCGCAAACTCGTACGTCCACCCGTTTACTGCCGCCCATTAAGTTTTTATTACAATTAAGCTTAATTAAGTTTTGTATTTTCCTTCATAACTGACTTATAGGTTATTAATGTGTACTATCATTATCTGCCCTCGGAACGAATAGCATTATAATTACAATCGATTGTCGACCATTGAATGAACACGTAATGTCCTCTACATAGCGAATGGAAGTAATTGGTGTCAATCAATTACGCTTCAATGACTCGCGAGAAATGTAAGAGAAAAAATTGATAAGTGCAAAGAAACTTTTAAAGCAACAGACAAGACCCGCGGGCATTTCCAGGGGAAATGAAGCAACGTACGCTACTGACAGCCGGTTCGGGCTCACTATATTACAGTACCCGGCAAGAAATAATGTACATCGGTATTCAGAAAGAGATAATCGGTTAGTTACGGCTTTGTAGAGCGTTGTCTCTCTCGCAAATTGCACTAATAATGCAATATTTATTAAGAGCTGATAAAGCACCCTATCAAGTACTTATAATAATAAGAAATTGATGTTCCATTAGAGGTTTTAACAACTCTTTATATTTATTTATGAATGAACGCGACCGAATTCGAAAGAAAAGTGACGAGTCAGCGGTAAGAACTGTGTAGTAAGGACAACGGACATCTACAAAGCCGAAACTAACCGATTATCTCTTTCTGAATACCGATGTACGCCGGGTACTGTACACATGTCGTACGCTCTGATAACCTTTACCATCCATCTTGTAGAGCAAAAAGTTCGTATGTGAGACAAATGCCTTCGAAAATCTTGAAAAGGCGAAACGGTATAGTCAGGGTTGCCAATTATTTGTACGAGAAATAAAGTGTATGAAAGTTGGATATTTAAACTGTTAAAATAAACTTTATTTTAAGTCATAAATAATATAATAATAAGTAATATCAAGTAATGGAGCTTCTCACATAACAACTTAAATTTTTCATTGAAATATTCGTCCTCGTTTCTCCGGAATTTATATGATGCACATCGACTCTTTATTAACATTAACAATTTTGTTGTACGTAAATAAACCTTAATTTAAACTCGAAATAACCTTAAAATAATACTGTTTTAAAACAGTAAGTATATTTGACAACCCTAGCCAAGTAAAAATGCACTACGCGTACATTATACGAGTACATACATACCTATAAACGTACATACTTCTACTCCACCTATCAAGCCTTATAAGGTAATCTATTAGTTTAAAATGCAAAAACGTAATAATAACACTGCTCGAACCGGACTGTATCAGTCCATTCCGTCTATTACGAGATCGTAGTGTCCGAACCATAGAGATACAAAATAGAGCGGGGAAGCCAAAAGTAAGTGATCCTAGTCCTAGAATAAACAGAGAGATGATCGCGATTCCAATTCGGTACCAAGTCGAAATAGTTTAATTGTATTATTAGATCTTTTCTCTCTATCTAAATGTTGACTGTTTCCACTTATGGGCAGTCGTATGGCTCACCTACTCTAGTTTATACGTCTATGGTCCGCACCGAGACTGGTAAACGCAAACGACACGCCAGTTGACGTTATTAAATTAATGCCTCGTCGCTAAACTACGCCCGAGTTACTGGATGATAATTTGATTAAAGGCACGCACACTTTCAAGTTCAACTCATCGTGAGAATTCCGTAAGTCTTCAAATGAATCCCCTTCCACGGCTTTGTACTATTGGCCAAATTGTGATAGAAAATCAAAATAATAGGGTTTACAGTTATAATTTCCCGATGCTTGGTGACTCGACGACAAATCTGCCATAAAACTTTGAAGTAGCAACC
The DNA here is from genome assembly GCA_018248915.1 of Hesperia meskei straton. Lineage (NCBI taxonomy): Eukaryota > Metazoa > Arthropoda > Insecta > Lepidoptera > Hesperiidae > Hesperia > Hesperia meskei. Next base: position 1,046 of record DWJQ01000469.1, on the reverse strand, counting down.
TTCATCAGCTTCACGCTCTTTTTTGTAAACCGTGTTGACTATTTAATTTAAATAAAATGAATCCTATTATAAATAGTGAAATATGTCTAACATTTAATCATTACAATGAACTGTCATACATATTTCAATCGTATATTTTGTTAACTTATTTAGGATAACCGTCTATTAATAACAATAACTAATAACCCTTTAGCGCACGACTTGCTCGCATTTAGCCTCCCGCAAAAATATATTCTTGTGCTCGCGTCTTGTTGTGCGAGGCAAGGTATAAGACCTCGCGGGCGATCACCTATGCGCTGGACTGAACAAATCAAATCTGTGCTGAGTGGCCCTGCACGACAATGACGGGCAACAAGCGTCGTGAGACGCGTGACATCAGACCCAATAGTATCTACATGATGTCCACGATCGTACTGACAAGAACGTATCGTTTGAGAAAAAATATACCTTCGGGTGCGATAGCACACACTTAAGTTTGCGGAACTGCAGGTTCATCCATGTTATTCACTCCGATTGGTCAGAACCATGGAATAAATAATATTAGTACCATAGCACGATTCCTTGAAATATAGCACGCAGCGTTTAATAGCGCTATAATCTCACAGATGGCAAAACTGACGCAGTAAAGTCGGGAAATCCGCTTTAAAACTGACAATTTACTGCACAGCCATTGCGCAGCAAAGACGCAAGTTTAACGAAAGCTCGAATCTGTACAGTAATGTTCGTTATTTTTTTGTATGTAAAACTAAAAATTTGCTAACATTTTATTGTTACGTTACGTGTCAAGAGTACTGGGTTCGAGAAATGGCCCTTAGGGTGCGGTTCCACTGAGGCGGACGGAGCGGAGCTGTGCGCGATTCACCAATCACGGGGCTTGAAAACCACGCGAGGCGCATTGAGCTGGGATTTCAAGGCATGTGATTGGTGAATCGCGCACTGCTCCGCTCCGCTCCGCCTCAGTGGAACCGCACCCTAAATGATCTCCGCCGCCCATGCCCATGCGCAATACCAAGGGCGATGCAATCCATAATACGAAAATGGTTAAC
>DWJQ01000468.1:0-14254 GCA_018248915.1 Hesperia meskei straton | reverse complement strand
AATCAGTGATAACTGTAGTGCTCTTAAGTCATTTTTGGCATTTTTGTCACTTGGTGAATTTTCGCTTTACAGTGACGTTATGTTCTTTATATTGTTCTTCTGCCTTCTGTTTTAAGGGTAGAAAATATTTGTTTATTAATGCCAGTTTGTAATGGAACTCTGTTTAATAATTTGGTCAGTGCACTTTGGCTGGGCAATGTAAACATCCTTCGTAACAATCGATAACAGGTAGGAGATTTTTTGTACAATGTAAGTGCCATTATCTTCTGATCAATATTATACCGACGGCCACGTAATTTTTTGGCCTTGTTCTGCATCTCACTTTGTAGAAGCAGAGGAAAAATAGGACTCAATTTTAGGTTCAAAAACTTTTTAACATTGTCATCCTCACATATTTTTCCTATTTGAAGTCTTTTGGGTGTGTTCTTCAAGCGCTTTCTGAGCCTTGCAATTTCTTGCAAGCTTTTCCTTGCTACCAAGTAAATTTTCTTCTCCCTCGGAGTTAATTCTTCCATATTACGCACAGATATTGGTCGTAAAATACCTTTTGTCTTATTAATTGATTTCAAGGATCTCTGAAAAATAAAATTTGTAACATGTTCAGTATAAATGTTAATACTAAAATAGCAATAAATACATTAAGTACTTATTAATAATAATAAAGGTGGTTTTGTAAATGTAACTCTTGGTAGAGAAAGTAATGATATGCTCAAATAAATTCAAAAGTTCAAAAATAGAAATAGAAATACTTTATTGCTTTTCAGTTTAGGTTCATTACAATATTAGTGGCCAGAGTCTCCTTTTAAGCAAAATATGCCTGTGTTAGGAGGCTCTGCTCTTCCGCAGAGTTTACATTATATATATGTAGAAAGATCAAGTTATTATTACAACAATTTACCAGTAAGTATTTCACAAATACATAATATTAAACTACTTGTGCACATGCAGTTTTATTTTTATGAGAATGTGTATTTATAATGCTTGTTTGTGACTGTGTTTACCATCAGTTTTTCGCAAAAAAGGGACACTTTGTTTTAAAAAATATGGATTCACCATGAATGACGTCTAAAGTGTGAATCTTACGTTACGCAGCTTAAAATTAGGAGCCCAGGTGTAGTAATAATTTGTCACCGGCGAACGGTGCATTATAACCGGTATTTTTAAAAAACTTCCTTGATTGATTCATTCGCGAAATGATTCGTTTTGTCAGCTGATGTTGGGGATGTGAGTACATTGATTTTTTTTGTATCACCGATTACTTACGCGAAAACCTCGTCCGCTCGTTATTCGGCGGTTTTACAAAAAACAATAATAACGACGAATAACAATATCACAGTTCCTAACAATGATTTCACGCAATGATCGCATGACTTATCTCAATCAGTGAGGTGACTTGCAGGTTCGACCCTGGTGCTAGTGAGATGGGGGCTCACTAGTGGGTTCCAACGACCATATGCCGTTTGGATCTAATGGGCGGATAGACAATTTTATTACATAAATACTTTGGTTAAATGTAAATTTTGTGCCAATTTATCGCTCTTAATCCGTTTTATTACGCCTAGTAATTCACTAGTAGTGGCCTGCGCCTAGAGAATTTAGTGGCCTGTAGTGAACCGCTCCAGTCTGGGGTTCATGTATGAATTTCATACCGGTAACATCGTCCAGAGTACACGGTATTTTACACCACCTTCTCTTCACTAATTAACGACTTTTTGACAAACTTTAACTGTTGTATTCGTGGTTGTGCACGAATATTCGACTAGAAATGAATCGAATATTCGACCGAATATCTAAACGAAACCTTACAAATGTCAAAATAACATTTTGTCGACCAAACGTCGCGGTACACGCGTGTACGTCAGTAGATACAACTTGTCCCAATAAAACGGTGCGGCATCATGGAGATGAATTATATCCCGCGTTCGATATATCGCCGACGCGGGCGGTAAATTTTCGCGAGGCGTCATATTAACGCGTGCTTTTACGATGTCGCAATTTTCATTTTCGGTACTGAGTCGCGGTTGGTAAGTACCGTTTTATATGTATGTTGAAGACCGTCTAACGAGCTGTCGGGTCATCTTACGGTGACCTGGTACTGTGTAAGCTGTGTGAGTGAGAAAAGTGACGAGTGACCACTCTTGGTAACAGTCTATTTTCTAATATACATTAGGATTTTTCTACCCATAGTATCACTACATATATCTACATACACATGGAAGTTATACTGTTGATATTTTTCTCGGAACAAAGGTCAACCATTTTATTATGTGTAGAGATCTCAACATCACTCCTTATTACTGCTAAGGAGCTTTACCAATTGTTCCTAATAACGCATTATTTAGAAGGGATAATTACGTCATGCTTCAAAATCAGTAAAAAAACAAAATTCCGCTGAAGATTGGTATTGTCCTTTGCTTAAGCAGTTACTTGATCAAAGTATTAACTGGAATTGAACCCAGATAAGTCTTTACCTGTCAACACCACGGGTCTATAGCCGCCAAGTCTTTAACACGATCAGTATGACTTATCGAGTTATTGAACACATTTAATTACGCAAACGGGGCCGTACGTAACGTAACACAGCCGTCGCGTTGCGGCGTCGTCCTTACCCATAAATATTTCAAAGACAACATTTATTACGTCAAACCCATTTTCAATATCCGTGACGTGGCCGTCTCGTGTCCCGTGTCGTAAAGCGGCCGTGTCGGAGCAGTCTCGCGAATAATGTATTCGAGTTTCCTATATTTTTTATTGCTCCAGCGCAATACTTGTAAGTGACCGCCGCTGTGTACCGTCTGCAGAAAAGGTAGAAGATAGTTTTGCATTTGTATAATGAATTTTAAAATACTTCGACCCAGTTACATGGATCGTAGTCATGTCGCGCTTACCCGTTTACTTTAAAAAATGGGTGATTTCTTTATTTTTTCTTCGTTAATATATAAATGATAACCTCAAATTGCTCACACATTGCTATACATATTATGATTATATTTCGTTTTCTATTCATCTACCTATGTAGAGTATGTATGTATCTGTTTGTATGTTGTGTCTGTATGTTTGTATTCTAACATCATCTACTAACAGGACTAATCGCCGCTAAATGGAGTGTTGTTCTAAGTCGATCACAGTTGCCACGGTCGATAGCGGAAGGTTGGTGCTGCCTGCTCGTTTGCTACCTTAATTCCATAAAAAAATTATACGTCGTATAAATTTACTTTCTTTTTATCGTTATATTCTTTTTCGATTGTTATTTTCTCTCATAAATTTAAATAATTTTTGCCGACGCTACGCTACTCAGTTTCAAGGTGGTGTCGCTTCTCTTGATAATATAAGGAGTGGAGGTTAGTTTCACCGTTTTGTTTTTACGTTCCGCTACAGGATCGTTATTAAATTATCTTACTTGTACGCGAGCGCTGAATGAATATTATTTGTTTTGTTTGTTGACTGTACCTACCTTTCTTGGAACGTCTCATTTTGAAACATTTTCATATATTCATGATGTGAATATAGTAGTGAATTCGTCATTTTCTTTTCTGCTTTCTTTATTAAGATTCTGGCTATTTTTTATGTTGATAACCTAGAAATGAAAAAGATACTTCTATGGGCATCAGTTACAAAAAAACTTCTCCGATGGGTAAAAGTAGGAAAATTGCATTTAATTCACCTGGTAAGTATTAGCACATTACGGTGGTAGGTATTTATTACTGCTGCCTATTAGCCACGCGACTCGAGCACGATTACAGCCATGTTCAAGTTAATCGCAGATGAGTTGCTTCTATGAAATACCATATTTTAATGCTTTAATTAGCTAGTAAACTTAAAGAATTTAAAACATATTAATATATAGAAAATAGAAAAAAGCAAACCCACAACAAGATTCTACTGTTTTAGGACACGTTAACCGTGGATGGCATAAATAAAAAATAAGATAATATCACAAATATCTTAACTACTCTTTCTTTTTTCTTCCTTCTTTCCTGGCCGACAACGCATCGGTGATACCTTTGGTGTTACTGATATCATGGGCGACGCTGACCACTTATTTATTACCAGGGCCAGTCAGCTTACTCGTCGACTATTCACAGTAAATAAATACATTATCTTAAATCGTCCTGTTCGCTGGTGTATCTCGCGTTGCATTTAGTTTTTAATCAACATCCACTATTGCCCGTAAACCTCTTAGTCCCCGGCGAAGTTGCGAGGGAATTGAAGATTTGTTGCTCAACAATCGTTATTTATTATCCGGCTCGAAGGACCATTTTGACTTTATCGATTTTTAACGAGTTTCAGTCTGTCTTGAGAATTGTCTTCTATCATAATATGTATTAATCTAAATGAAATATTGTTTCTTTAAACATGGTTTACAAGTCGGACTTTCTTTAATTAACTTAGCTGGCAGACTCGCCCGCAGGTATCAAAGATACTTTTTCCATTAAAAAAAAGAAAAAAGTAAAAAGCAAGAAACACCCAAGGTTGTTATTTGTTGTCATCTTGTATGACAGTACATTCAATTCTTATTACCAGTTCCCTTAATTCATGTAATATTATTAAGTTGCTGCTCAGTACCTACTTCTAGTTGCATTATGGTTTTAATCAACATCTGCTAATGCGTATAGTCCCCTTATTCCCCGACCAAGTTGCCAGGGAATTAAAGAATATTTAGTTATTGTTGTTACGTCGTAACGTGTAGAAGTAGTATATAGCGAAACAAGTAACAATAATATTTTTTAACTAATCCATATTAAAATACAAATAGTCAAGGGAGCAATAAAAAAATGTTAAATTAACTCATTAATATATCAGAATCGATGTAGAATCGACGCAAAATCGATGTACCAAGCTCAGCGTCTCGAGTCGCGTTTAGTTTTTAATCAACAACTACTAATCCGGATAAATCTCTTAGTGTCGTTACGACTGGAGAGGAAATTGAAGATTTGTTACTGCAGAATTGCGTTAAGGATGTATTTCTCCATAAAATGATGCTGTGTTGTCCCGCTCGAAAGTCCGTTTTATTAGTACAATGCTCTTAGTAAATAGAAAATTGAAGATTTGTTACCGAGAATTTGAGTTGGTACATATAGCAGAATCAATGTAGGTTTCGTTGACAATACTTTTGTCTTGGATGATAAATATGTATCCAATTATTTATCCTATGTTCGCAGGTGAATAATTACTACTATGTAATAGGTATTAGAAACGTGGAAGTTTGTGAGAATCAATGAATATGTTCAACGGATGCTTACTTGTCTGTCACGCAAAAACTTCAAAAGAGATTAAAGTTATATAACCGATCCTAACATACGGAATACTTTTCATTTTGGAAATTAATATCTTCCTGCGGGATGATAAATTAATGAAATAAACAAGAAACTTCATGTAATTTCATTATTTACCAATTAGTTTAATGACTCTTTCTGTATTGAGTAGGATATTGCTTCAAATTGTTCCCTCCGAATATAATGAGGATATGTTGATGGATTCAAGAAAATAAAGGGGTAACTCCTCAACAGGTACACAAACGAAATCGAGGGCATCCGCTGGTATACAGTAAATAAGTAATCAAGTAATTATGGAACTGAACATAATATTACTCGCTTCTACTTAACAAACAAAACAATTTTAATTTAATAGTTATACGGTACCTATTGTACGCATATTTATTAACGAAAAACATAAGCTTAACAGTGAAACAAATATAATGTTGGCACGCGATGTTTTCCCAACTAAAAACACGTTTCAGTAACGAAATAACAGATTTTGATGGAGATACATTGAAATAGATTGTTGCGGTCATACGTTTCAATTTGTTTGCGAGAAATGTTGTTATGCTGGAGTTTTATGTTCGGTTTCAAAAAAATATATGCACGCCCGATGTTAATATATTGTGTTGTTCTACAATTCTGTTGCGCTGGCTGGTGAAATTTTAATAAAATAGATAGGTTTTAAATCTGTGTTACAAGTTACAATAGGATAATGTACTCGTACATATACGTTACCTATATTGTTAAGGTTGTTAGCAAGATTGTTGTTATTACAACACGCGGCTTTAATGTCGGCTTCGTAAGAACATTTAGATTGTATGTAATCTGATCATATGTGAATTTCATATTAGGTATGACGGATAGTAACAAGTTCACATCGCGTTTATGCGTGAATATTATAAATTATGTTAGATATTGTTTACTTTATTAGGAAACGAACTGTATTTCTGGCTTTCATGTTTCTGAACGCCAGAAACAAAATTGAAGCAAGACTAAATTACTTAATACGAAAGTATTTTGAATAGTCCAAATGTTTGATTGGTATTTCATGTAATTTATGTGTGAAATAAAAATGTAAAACAACAGTCACAAGACGAAACGTAACTACCGTGTTCTAATTTTACGACATCGTAGAAGACAAGATGTAAAAGCAATTTGGCGCCAATAACTGTAAATGTCCCCTGCGGAGTGGGAGCGTCCTCAAACATTCATGAACGGGTCGCGAGGTAGCATTGGTATTGCAAGGGGGCGAATACGAATGTACTCACTATACTGCAATAAAAGAAGCGATTTAATTGCATCCCACACAAAAACCAGCGCCTATGTTATGATTATATATGAGAACGTCTAGCAACGTGCATTAGCTTTGTCCGTTTGATATTTGCAGTAGCAACATCGGCTCGAAGGACCATTTGAAAACGCTATACAATTAGGAACGCAATTCACGAATTTCATTTGAATCGTAATATTGAAAACAATGTATAGGTATAGTTTCTGTCCGATTACAACCTATGTATTTCCATAACGGCCGAAATGTCAACACATCTTTAACTGTCAGGAGGCTAGTTTTATCGCCCCATTTACCGGCCAGAGTTCCATTATTTTCATAGCTGCCATAAAATATTGCATAAAAATAAGCAGAATAATTCACGCAACGCTTTCATACACAAAAACCGCCGGCTGACAGTGTGAGGCATTGACAACAGTTTTAATTCACGGGGTTTAATTAATTTTATAATTATTAATCGACTGGCAAAGACGAGGTAATCTGTTTCGACGCTGCCCTTAATGGATGCATTTCGAATATTCAATGTTTACGCAAAGTTCAATTGACGCTGGAGGACTGTGATGAAGGATGCTTTAGGTTAAGGCCACCTTAATGATAAGGAGAAACCCTTGTGTAGTGGGCTATTAACAGGTTGCAATTTATTAATATTGACTGATGAAGTATCAAAATTATTGTAAGCAATCAATTTATTACGCTACACACTTATTCTCACATTACGTCCCTCTATATCATGAACGTCACGGTTACCATACAGAGACAAAAACACACACAACTCGTAACAGAAATTTTAACTTATCATTTTATGTCCAAACGCATAGGCAAGTTAGTAAATTAGGCGTAGACATGCCATTCTCGAGGCTCACGTGTTCTGATCTGAAGTGAATGTTTGACAACAATCCCACCTTGTGGTAAGTGTGGTCTGTATGGTATAATTCCAGGCATTGATTGCACTTTCCTCTTGAAGACTCCATCGTCATTCACACGCGGATTCATCTACATTTCATACTGTTTCAATGTTTTGCTGTGCGCATAATGAACAAATGACCCAAACTGTGTTACGTTACGTCGCGTTGCCTTTTCATGTTGTTATGTAAAATCGATAAAAGGAAGTATTGGTGGGAGAGTCCTATAATTTTTAGAACGGTGTTGATTTTATCCAATGTAGCCAAGTTACATACTTCGACCTTAAAAAGAGCATGTTCAATAAAATTAAAGTAAGAAAAATTATTGGATGTCTAATGTAGGGTAGGGTGCAACTCGTGCAGAGGGAGAGGAGCGAGAAAGGGAGGAAACTGTACCCTGGGGATATGTACATCGTCTGGTCCTGTGTCCCTGGTGACCTTGCAATGAATACTTTAATGTCTTTTAGTGTTCCGATGGTTAGTCGCTTGTGTTGCCTGCAGCGCTTACTGAAACGTATGGCTGCAATACATCTGTGGAACGTATTGGCTGGGAATGCTCATGTTTTAAGACTTAAGTGAATGAATGACTCACACATATGTATATCCTCGCGCGTGGATACTTGCGAGTGGCATGAATGCAGATGCACACAATAAACTTTGCGGATATTTAAGACTCGAGAGAACAAATATTTTATGTGTCACATGAATAGGGCTGCCAACTGTCCGAACTTGTCCGGACTTTAGGAATTCTGTTTTTGGTTTTATATCCGGCTCTTAAAACACAGTGAATTAGAACTTTAAACGCGAAGGTACCTTTAATATAACCTTAACTATCTTTATAAAAGAAGTATTTTGATAACCTTTTGAATCACTCGTAGCCTGTTATTCAAACATACTTGATTTAAACTTTGAACCTATAAAATACAAAAATAATAACTTAAATATCCGTACGTTTTAATAAGGTACGGGTATTATTTTAATTATTTTATTCAGCTCATTAGGAGATTAAAAGGGTACAGGCGAATGGCTACCCTGGCCGGGTTTAAATCTAGAAATTATTATTATTGCATATATATTAATATAAATTATATTTTAATTACTGGTTCCTATCTCCTATTAAATATTTGCCCTATGGTATAGTATAATGTTTTATTAGTACCTATTTCATTGTCCTCTAGAAATATAGGTAGGGTAGTGACTGGAGTTGAGCTTTCATTTTGTTTTAGTCTATGGCCTATGGGGTATAAAATATCTACATTTTTAGTAAAGAGAGTGTGTTTCTAGATTGTTCTGGTTTTGAATTGATTTAATGTAAGCAATTCTTATGACCATTTCATTTATTTACTGGTATTTTCCTTTAATTCTCGCATAGGCAGTGTTGAGTAAATAATAATAAAATCGGCGTTAATATTAAAAAAGTACGTCCGCCATATTGTTATTTTTAAATCGAAACTCGTTTAGTCGTGACAAAGTTTATTTATCACACAAAAGAACCACTCGGTCGCCCCACGGTCTCAACAATAATAATGGCTTAATGAAATAACACTCGAATGGTTTCGAATAATTCCCGTATTACAATGAGATTTGATGAATAAAGTACAAGGGTACGTTAGGCTGCGGTTAGTTAGGGACCTGCGTACTATTGCGGAGGTACTGGGCACATTGAGGACGAATTGTTATTCAATGGTTCCGTATAGCTTAAATCATTATCTTAACCATATCTTAATAGATACATAATTATGTAATAAAAATGTGAATGGTGTGTCTGTTCATAGGAGATATTTCAGAAAAGTATGCTTGAAAGGTGTAAATAAATGCGAAAAAATAATTTTTTTTTAAATTTTTGCCTACATTGCATACCCAGGCACCACGCAAAATTTGCTAGAGTTGCTAAAGGCATCGCGCAGGTCTTACTTAAAACATGGTGTATGTTTTATCTTGACACAACACCTAAAACCTATAGGCAACTAACTAACCCATATAGGCAACTAATATATGTATGTAGGTTTGATGCGGGACAACGTCTGCCGGGTCAGCTTGTTTTTTTTTATTAAAACCATAACATTGACATGCAATGCATTAGGGCTTCTTGTGTCGCGTGAGTCATGGACGACACAAAATAACGCACCCATGACATGAAGTGACATTTTTTTTAGCCACGTTTTGTAGATATCCTTCCCGTGTGGGAATCGAACCGGGGATATCTTGCCTCGCAAGCAGGGCCAATATCAACTAAGGCAAGATAAATTCGATTCGATACATCGATTTTATTCCGACAAGTTAGATAAACTTAGAAATAACCGTATTATAATTCCCTGTGATACGGATCGCATGAAAACACAAATGAGACATCACTCGGCCGCAACTCGAGAACAATTGTATCTATCACATCTGTCTGCGTAGGCGGGGAACCGAACCGGAACTCCTCACTTCACAGTCAGGGTCAAGAACTGGACCAAAGGGTTTATTTAGGCTGTGTTAGTCTTAAGTTGAAGCTAATCTCCTGATCAACGGATAAGTCACCCAGTCGATTGCATGGTGACAATTGATGCTATCAATCTAATATTAGTACATCGTTGGTGACAAGATTATTTCATTTTATCCCTCACTATCTTAACTAACTTAACTATCTACTTTAAATTTAAATGTAGAATAAATATTATGATACATTTCTGCTGCTAAGTGGATACGTTGGTTTTTAGGTAATAGTTAATTAAATCTTATCTGAATTTGGGATGTTTAAATTACTAGAAAATTACGGGTTTTTGAAACATTTTAATAATATATGCCTTCCGTTTGTCGTTACTGAGGGACAATATCTTGTACATCACAAAATACATTTTTCAGTTTTACTCCCGGTGAACCCTAAATGCGAACATAAAAGAATGATACGATGTTTTATAAATGTTTTTCTAAGTAGATATTAACGGTGAGTACGGCTTGAATCTGAGGACGCTTCAATCTGCGGTGAAGTGTTCCTGGTACACGTCTCTCTCTCTTTCTTTTCTCTGCACTACGATTTGGTTTTTAAATTTGGAATATTTCAATTGATTAATTGTTTTTTAACAGGAGATCGCAATTACAAGGGGATTCCGGACGTTACCACAGTTACATAATGGTTGACTATGCATTGTTAATTACATAGTATGGTATTGAAGATAACGTGGCGTTAGTGAGTAATTACTATTTGCTATGATAGTGAGTTACTTACCGTCAGGTGCCTTGTGTCCAGAATATATATATTTTTTTGTCATTATTTCTAAATATTTCATTCTATTCTACATATAATCTTTGATTTGTACAAGCGACAAAAACAACAGTGGATACAGTAATCAAAATATCGGTACAATCCAATCAGGTGGCTTATCTGCAGACATGGATAATGTTTTTGTTTGGGGGTGGCTTAAATGACCAGCGAGCCTGCGTGACAGGCAATCCTAATGCGAAGTATGATTGAGCGATAATTTTTTTGGTCGTTAATAGTGTCCAGTTTTAGAAACGATACGCAACGAACGATCGAAATAACGTAAAAATATGTACGTGATGATATTTATTTTGTTCTTAAGATCAAGTTGTTGCTTATCTATCTTAATAAGTAGGACAAACTTGGGTGCTGATTGTATTCTTAATTATAATTTATAAAAGAAATCTTGCGTCGTAATTCTCTTTATACGTATTCTTTCTCTGGGGTTCTTTGCAGTTGTCGTAATAAATAAAACTAGCTCACATTGCACACGTATTTTCTCATCGAACAAGCAAGATCAAATAGGCTGTATGGGCAGAGGCGCCGGAAGTGACGTGACGTCATCGGCGGAACCATTTCCGGCGGCCATTATCCAATCGTTGGCGGGAAATTGTTCAATATGGCAGCGCTTTTCCTTCGGCTTGTACCGTCGATACAGTGATGGAATACGGTTAGCCGTAAAGGAGACGGCTATGATTCTTCCAAGTGGTATAACAAAAGTTGTAATCTTAGGTTTTCAATTCGTCGGTATATATGCTATTTTTATGTTATGTGTTCCGAAGCCGAAAGACACTCGAGGAATCTCTTCAACGATTTACAGAAGTTATCTTGTATTTGAGCTTGATTAATTTGTCGTGACGAGAACTTTACACCTAGATGGGTTGAATTGAGAGCCATCTGGCGTATAGTTTTTGAGTTATCTCTGCTTGTCGATGTTGAAGTCGGTATTTTTGTAAAAAAACAATTCTTATGAAATATGTAGATAACATTACCCATTAATTGCCGCCTGATCGCCCGAAGAAGACTCGGATTAAAACTAGGTCAATAGTTCAATAAGCGAACGATGCCGATGCTCGAACGTTAGTTCGTTAGTATGTAGGTTCGCGGACTGAGACAGGGACTGTAAGTGATTAGCTGATTAGAATTCCTGTTTGTTGTTGTTAGTAGTTTGTGGTCTAATTGTTAGAAAGAACCTCTTATTATTTATGTCATACATAGATGTGTTCGTTGCTAATATGGTCGCCTTTAAAAATAAACTAAATATGGCTCCAAACAAGTTTAACTATTTATAGGTACCTACCAAAGTGGTAACCAAAATTGACAAATTCAAATCACAAAAAATTGAGCAAATCTGATTTCCGTAGCTGCACGCCCAACGCCTCTCCCCTTCCCGCCTTACGAAAACAAACTCGATATTAACACTCGAATAATCGATTATCACTATTGAATTAGAAACGTATTTCTCGATTGGCCGGATCCGACGTCATCCGATTACGCCCGGCCAGAGTCCGACGGATTGAAAAATTCACGACTAATAAAATGTTAAGGGTGAAAACTGGCACTGTCGTTGATGATATCTCATTTGATACCATTGAAGATGAACTTAAATTAAATGTCAGTGTTAAAAAGTTTTACAATAGAATAATTGGACAAATAGAGAATGGAATGAATTGTCTAAAATTTTGAGGAATAATTGCGGCAGAATAAATTGCGTAGTTTAAAACAGCTAAGGAACAGGAACGTGTAATAGCAGTTTAACTTTGTAATTAGTGAAAACTTAAGCGTGAACTCCTTCATCTTTACTATTTACGTAGTAATAATTTCTCATCTTCGTCTATACAACATTTTTGTGTAAAACAAATGTTGTAAATTTACAAAAACGTTATGCTAGTTATTAGGGTTCCGTACCTGGAAAGGAAAATTTGGAACATTTTTAATAATTTCCATAATCTATGAGTCGACTGTCGTGACGATGAACTTTTACATATATCTCTACAGATATATGTAAAAGTTCAGATATATGTAAGACAGATATATGTAAAGGTGCGCGAGTCTGACTCGCAATTGACCAGTTTTTCTATTAAGAAAAACACATTAATATTATGTGCTAAGGGAATTTTTGATGTTGTTAAATCAGTCAAATTATAAAATTCTAGTGACGGTCTCGCGTCGACAAACACGCTCCTACACGCACACGAAACATTACTTATACTTATGTATTTCAGATACGACACGGTATAAGTCATGTTTACCTACCTATTTTATTGATTTAGGGACCAAAGTTTGTTAGAATTAGAAATGGAAAGATAGATATATATATCATATCATAACATTTATTGTGATGCTTGCACTAGTGGTATTAAAATGTTAAATATCAGGTTCTTCATTGAATCTCCTTTAACGTTTATGGTAATATTTGACCTCGTAAAATTATTATTCAAATAAATATAATCATTAGCGGATCAGATAGCTAGCTACTCGGCTTACTTTCATCTGTAAGTTAAGTAACGAATTAACTTAATTCGATCGCTAGGATTAAACACCGGACGCTATAAACATGTGCACAGCGTTTCTGATAACAGAGCGGGCGGATGACGAAACCTTGTTAACAGACTGCTACTGCGAACTGCCACTGTGAGTGTCTGTGAGCATGTGACCCAGTTACTCACGTCCGATTGATTTTCAGATCAGTGTTTACTGTTTACGTGTCGCTCTGTATGTCGTTCGTTACGCGACGATTTTCAATTTACTGCCGTTTTAGTCGAAAGTTGAGACCAACGCAACTGTTTGTGACGATCGGACATCGAACGGGTTGAGCCACTTTGGGCGCGGTCTATAGGTCGATGGGTGACTCAGTGATACATTTTGATGAGTGCTTCTGTGTGTTCAACTAACCATGACTGTCTAAGTTAGAGCAGTTTGGTTAAGACAATGTCGAGACAAGGTCTTTTTATATCAATACTATCAATAGTCAACAAATGAGTAGACGAGCTACTTATTGATAAACACAAGTATCACAGAGATCTAAAGTCGCTTTTTCACATTCGCGCGAATACTGTTACCCACAAGTTTAGTATAGGTCTTCAAAGTTTTAAGCACATTCTTGGTATTAATAGATGTCAATCCTGTGAGGATTCGTGCAATACATATCATTACATATGTAAGGTTCGCGCACTTGTGTGTGAGCGCGGTACCACCCGAAATATCTTTCGCAATGTACAAAGTAGCAGCACATAAAAACATTTCCAACGTACTTAATGCTTAACGATGTCGAGGAAATATTCAAAGCTCAACTCAACTTCAAACTCAAAGTGATTTTTTTTTCATATAAAATATTTAAATAATATCTAATCTCGCTTCAGTTACGAGAGTGCAATTTAGAATAACTTGACACGATGGGGTGAGAAGAGAATGGCTGCACCCTTAATTAAAACACCGTTCCGGTACGCTGGTCGGCTATTGCATATCGGTCTGTGGCAGTTATGCCCGGGATACACGAGGCTAGTTTTTCAAGCTAGGATAGCAAGCTAGTGGCAGTAAGCTAGCAAGCTAGTACTTC